>JAMKQA010001184.1:0-25525 GCA_024699735.1 Posidonia australis
TTTTTCTCGGATTTGGGCTTTTTGCATAAACCCCCTAGACTTCTTCAGATTTGCACTCACACTTGCATTTTGCATACTTTCCACATCTTTTTGCACGGTTTTCTCTGTCTTTTCTTCCTGGCTTGGTGCACGCTTTCTAGCTATGTCCCGAGCTTAGTCTTTACCTCGTTTTCCGGGTTTTCCTCGGTTTTCTGTGGTTTTTACTTATTTTGGTTTTCCATCGCCCGAGGGCGTACAGTAAAAGGCTTACAAAGCCGACATGGTCCTGAAATAAGGATTATTTTCTCCTTTTTGATTTTCTCAGATTTCCGTTGTTTTGCGAGAATTTCACAATTTTCACGATTTTCCTCATCACCCGAGGGCGTACAGCAAAAGGCTTGTCAAAGTCGACATTTAACCCCATCACGGGTTATTTTTTCCCCTTTGGATTTTCACGACTTTATCATGATTTCATGTGGATTTCTTCACCGTTTTCACGCATCGTCTTGCGTATTCATTTAGTCCTGTCACATCCATACACATTAGCATGATTAGAGCATGATCCCAGTTTAGCAAACATTCATCAAACCTTTAGCAAGCATTTGGACTAGAAAGACCGAGTTTCTTGGGCATGCGAGGGTGCCTAACACCTTCCTTGTGCGTAATAGGAATCCTTACCCATCCCTTAGTTAGCAGACATCCAGCCTTCCCATTTGCATCCCATGCATTCATCCTTTTGTGGTATTCCTCGTCTTTCCCGTAAAAGACTAGGTGGCGACTCCCTTTTCTTTTCTTTTATCCTTATGCCTTCGCCGTCATCGGCATGGCTGTGGTCTCCTCCCCTTCCCCCTCCCTCTGGGTCGGGCGGTTGGTCACAGCAACCATCGGCATAAATGCCCATAAATGCTCGATAAATACACAATAAATTCTAGGAAAGTAAATTTACCTAGATTCCATGCAATCCTAGCATTTTCTACCAATTTCATGCTCTTTATTACACGAGGTGGAGATGCGTACCTGAAAAACGCCTCCGACGATTCTCGGTCGACTCCGACGAACTCCGGCGACCACAGCCTCGCCACGACCACGGAAGCACACCGCGCAAGCTCCACGCACCACTCCGAGCAATCACAGCCCTTTGCTTCGCTCCCTCGACCTCTCTCTCTCTCTCGACGCAGGAGAAGGGGAAACAGGGGAGACGAGTGGAACGGAGGAGGGAAAAGGAGAAGGAAGGAGATGGAAGAGTGGGGAGGAAGAGAAAGAAGGTGGGGGAGGAAGAGGGATGCGCCGCCGAGGAGGAAGAGAATGGAAGAAGAAGACGGCGATGGCGAAGGAGGAGAGCGGTGTGGCTTATAAAGTCTGTGCCCGTAGTAGCTCAAAACGTGCCCCATTTCCGTGTCTCAGCCACCGAGGACCTCCAGCCACAACCAACAGCCCACAAATGCGGACCCCACACCTGGGCCCCACACGCACAGTGCCAAACCATGCACAGGGACACGCAAACAGAAGCCAGTCCACGAGGCTCAAGCCCAAAAACACAAAACCACACAACGGGCCTCGGAACAGTAACACCCGTCCAGGAATAAAATTTATAAAATGTAAATAATTACAAAATGAATTTTACGAGTGTTACACAAGACGATTGGGCATGGAGGAGGGGCTATGGCTCTCTCTATCTCTCTGAATTTCTCTTTCTCTCCTCTTTAGGGCATAAAGATGGCTCCTTAAATTTTAATGTGCCTCCCCTCAAACTCTTGACCTAAGGGTCTATTTACAGAGTTTGGGAGCTCCAGATCTCGTCATTGATGAGTGGGAAATCAATGGTTAGGATTAAAATAAAAAATATGGCAAAAAAAATCTCTTTTTAGGTCTAATCACCTTCTCAACAAGTGATCGAATCATTCAGTAGCCGCTCATACAGGCGACAAGATGATCAACCCTAGATTCTATGCACGCGGTGAATCAACAGCTAGTTGTCATGAAATTTGCCACATAGGCTAGTCGCTTGTGCATATGGCGTCGTGTAACTAAAAAGGAATTTTCGAAAAAAATTAAGATAAGAAAATATCCATTACAAATCTATTATCAAATATTGACCAAGTCAATTCTGAAAAATTATACTCATAATTGAAGATATTTAAAATTGATTTCTAAATTCAAAATCCACTTAAAATGTTATGTAAATTAGACTTGAAAATCAAAATTTTCATTATTACGAGAAAACTCAATTAAATCATTGATGTATTTGATTTAAAATAGATTGGCAATCGTTTGGATATTTTGGATTTTATCATTATTTTTTTAGCATTATCATGAATTAAATATAAGCTATAACAATAAAATGTGATAACTTATCATAACTTCTCATTTTTGGTGAAAATGGCGATAAGTGAACTTAATTATCAAGTCATCCGAATTTCAATAATTTTCTAGAATAATTTGGCATTTATAATGATTTATATGATAAGCACATATTATTTATATGTTGGAAAATTATAGAAATTATAATAATTATGGGAAAAATCATGATAATATTTATAAATATCCCATATGTCATATTAGGGCTCGGGATGACAAATTATATGAGAGAGAAGGTCCAAGATTATAGTCACCTGTGCTGCTGGTGCTATAATATCTAGTTGCTTGCTAGACTAGCGACAAGTATGTCGCCATCTGAATTGGTGTCTAGACTCGTTGCTTGTCACGATGGCAACATCTTGGTCTTTTACAGATTACCCCTTATCTTTTATCTTTTTCTATAGAGATGCAATAAAAACCAGAAAACTTTAGAAATTTCATGGGAAAATCTGGAAAAGGGTTAGAGAACCTTAGCCACGTGATCTAAGGCACTCCAAGAGTTCTTATCCTAAGTGAACTCTGGGAAATGCGAAAATGGGATATCTACAAATGCCCCTCCTTGAAGTAGATCTTGGAACAAGATTGGCTCCAAGGTAAGAATGATATCTCCATTGAGCATTTCCTGACATAAAAAGCTCACTCTCAAACGATCCGCCACAAGGTTCCAAAAAGTCTTCACATATTGGTTTCGGGACAGGGTCACATAGACAAAAGGTGAGAAGATGAACAAACTCGATTTTGGGACAAGGTCACATAGCTGAGTGGTTCGATAATTTAAGGATGCCGTCGTTTTGAAGGCTCAGGCATGGAGGGGTTAAGTCGGGGCTATGTGTCACAGTCGATGTCTAAGCCTGTCAACCATATAGTGCTACACTTCAACGGGGCAAAAACTAATGGAAATAAAAGAATGATTAAAGAATGCCATCATATTGAAGGCTCAAGCATGGCGTGGTCAAGTCAGGGCTACATGTCGCAGTTGGTGTCAAGACCATGTCAACCATGTGATGTTACCTCAATGGGGTAGAAAACTAAGACGACCGTGAGGAATTACCTGATTGTCGGTCGAAAAGAAAAGGTAATTTTGTGGCTAACTATTTGAGAGATCACTCAGATTGGAATTGTAGATTGGATAGGTTGAACATGAACAGGCATTGGGAGGATCACGGTTTTAAGAGTTTCTAACGCTCATGAAGAACTTTACTTTGTTAGCGCTCCACTTCTAATGCATGATACCTAAATGCATGGATGCATGATTCAAACACACAAGTGCAAATGCAAAGTCAACATACAATATGCAATGAATGGTCCATATGACAGGTTAGGCAGATGGGGTATAGGTGGTTCCTAACAATATAGACATATGCAAGATGCATGATGTAATTTGCTGTGGTCAAGTGTTATCCATCTTTGAGTGTGAGGGGCACTGCACAAACGTACAGGAACTACCCAAATGCAACTAATTGAGTCTAAATTAACCGAATTAAATAAATAAAGCTAACACCCAGACCTGTGTGCGGCGAAAGTGGCTTGAATGTGATGCACCAGGCAACACTACACCTACTCCTGAGCACCTTAGACAAAGCAAAAGAAAAATCACGCATGAGTGACAGAAAAGTAACCCAGTATGCGTCCCAAAAACATCAACAAATCCAATGGAAAACATTGCATTGCTAGAAAACCTCGAGAAAACCACCACAACCGTTGAAAGGCCAACACACGTTGTTTAGTAAAAATCAGTAGAGGATGCTATTTCAAAACTTTCTTTTCTTTTCCTTTTCAAAATCTCATGCTCATTAATAATTTTTTATGCACAAATCAGGAAAACCATTTTCATCTAGTTTCCCAGCCCAAAGCACCATTCTATCCACTAATACAAATCAAGACTAGGAACTAGTCCAACACAAAACTCAATCCATGTCTCAAAACTGGCCGCATCACCTTGGCCATAGGCGATCGACCTGGCCACAAGCAGTTGTCAGGGCTCCACTCCGCCACATTGCAGTGCCGCGGTGAACCACCCTGCACTGGAGTTCAACCGCCCCGACTACAGCCTCAAAACCTGCCCTCACTAGTACAAGCACAGAGTGTGTCCTCACGACGCCCTATTGCCCGAGCACTTAGGGACTCTAACCCCAAACTCGACCAGCACTGGCACTGAGAGTAGTCTGGGTCTACCGTACCCTAGGTCCTACAGTACCACCATAGTCTCGAGGCTCTTACCCTGGACCACAACTCGATAACCACAACCAAGGACACGTCCCTGACATCTCTAGAGGTCTCACTAATCCTATCGACAAGCCCTGGTCTAATTATGGTTCCTACAAATCTCGAAAATCTCTTTTAAACAACATGTAGTTTTTCATTTCAAATCATTTAGCAAAATCAGTTTTCATTCATAAAATTCTTTATAAATCTCACACATTATGTGTCACATTTCACATCTATGGTTCTCAAACCAATCATTTACATTGACATCCATTCATGGTTCATTCTATCGTGCATTCACCCCTCACATGGGTCCACATGTATTCCACATATTTCCTGTTTCACAATTCATGTAAAGCATCATTAAAACAACATGTTTGCATGCAACATCTCATGAGTCATTTCTATGCATCTCATACATTTCTCACGCATTTATCTTAATTTATTAACATTTTACAAAACATTTCTCAATATAGTTCTGGGTCCTGATTCAGCATACTAAATATGGTCTCGGTTGACTGAAAATCCCTGATTCGGTCGACTGAAATATTTCAGTACTCCGAATCTCAGTCAGTTTTTTCAGTTTTCTGCCAGAAAGGTCGATCAAATTCATCCGGTTGTCTGAAATCCTCTGATTTAGTCGACCAAATTACCCCGATCGTCCGAATCAGTGGCCTAGGGAACCCATTTAGGCAAATTTTGGTGTCCCGAACCCAGTTCGGCATATCGTTTTCTATGATTGCGGAAAACCTCCCTGGCTGATGCCGTCTCTTCTCCCCCAAAGTGGGAGTGAGGGGTGGACCCATCTAATCTACCACATAAATCACAAGTAAAACATGGGGTGTAGACCTCCAAGTCTACTTCAAAACCCCTCAATCCAAACACAAAACCATTAAGCATGTTGTTCTATAGAAATTCATAAAGACATGAAGCTCATATAAGATTACTGTAGCATGCATCCAAAATCACTAGCAAAACCCCACGAAGCAACCATGAATCAGCATGTGTAGACACCCCAGTTTTCTGATTTTGCAGGATGGAGATGTGGTGGCTGAGCTCTAACCAAGGCCATTTAATTCATGGAGACCTAATTGGGCCCATGAAGGCCCACTTAGGCCCATTAAACCCTAGTTGAGCCCATTTGGGCCCACAAGACTATCATAGGCCTATTTGACTTCATGGAAGCCTGTTTAGCCCATTTGGACCCACTCAGCCCTAATTGGGCCCATGTGGGCCCACATAGGTCCATTAAACACAATTTGAGTCCATTTTTGCCCATAAAACCTATTTAGGCCCGTTTAACTCTTTTTAAACTCATTCAACCTGTTTGGGCCCATGTGGGCCCACATAGGCCCATGGAGGCCCATGAAGCCCACTTAGGCCCATTGATCCCAATTGAGTCCACCTTGGCCCCAAAGCCCACAATAGCTTAGCCCACATTTTCTTCTTCTCTCTCAGATCAACATTTCATTTTTCTCCATTATTTTTCAAAGTTTTTTTAACCAAATTCTCAAAAATCACAAAGAACAAAAAACACCACTGAACCCATTGTTTCCTCACTTGATCAGCTCGAATCCAATCCAATTCACCTCTTAACTCAGCCCAGCACCACACCATCAATCCAGCCAGCACAAATCAAAGCTCCCTTAATCGTCGGATAGCTCGTCGGAGAAGCCAAGATCACCGTCCATCTCTGTCGGCGAGCAAGGGAGCAGACCGGAGTGCATGGGGGACAACCGTTCGTTGTCTGCTGAGCTGGCACAACGACAGTCGGAGGTGGTTATGCCCATTCCGTTGTGTGTCGCGCGCCCTTTCAGAATCTTCTGTTGGGTTCCAGCAGCCTATAAAACGAGGAGGAGAGCTCGCGGCAGAGGACACGGAACACAGACCCTGAGAGCACTTGAGAGTGGAGAATTGAGTGCGAAGAAAAGAAGAGTAGAGCCTGGGCCGTCGCGGAGGAGGAGACCAGTCGCTTCAGAGCTCCGGCGAGCCACCTCCGTTCAGGTATACCCACTAACTTCCTCTTCTTCTTTATTTCTGTTTTGTAGTCCTCTAGCCTCTCTCTCTCTCCCTGGAGCAATCCTAGGGGATCCAGAGTGATCCCCTGATCGGAGAAGCTCCTCCGTGCCCCGCTGTCGTCGTTTTCGGGCGATAGAGGTGGGGGGGCAATCCAGGAGGCTTCCCAGACCCCCCGAGTGTTCCCTCCTCCTCCTCTATTCGTCCTCGAGCTCTCCAGCCCCTTGGAACGCCGCTCCGATGCCCCCAGAGAACCACACGAAGCTCACCGGAGAATGCACCCACAGCCGCTGTTGCAAGAGAAGAAGGCCCCTGTCCGAGTCTACTCGCCGCGGTGATCCGGCCCCGCGAAGGCCTTCCCCTGGCCTCCCGTGATCATCCCGAAGCCACCAGGACCGTCCTCCACCTCTGGATAGCCCCCGCAACCTAGCTTGCTGGAGTCTTCGACGTCGACGGTGAAGGAGATGGGAAGGAACATCCGCGCGTGTCTCACCCACTTCCATGCCCTCAGGATCCTCCCGCTCCTCCGCCTCAACCTTCCCGAAGCCTTAGATTGCAGTGTCGTCACCTCGAACGCCTCCAGTTGCCGCGGATGTGTCACCGGCGTAGCCCCGATGGCGAGAGGGGTGGGTGGCCCACTCCAGTCGTTGTGCCTTCGATCCACTCCTTTGGATCTCTCTCGCTGCCTCTCTTCTTGCCTCCCGTGAAGTTTGATCTAAGATCGGACCACGGGAAGGCCTTGTTTGCCCCCCCTCCGGCGGTCGTCGTCGGCGAGCTCCGTCGCCAACAACCGTCGTTTCCTTTTTTCTTTTTAAAAAACATTTAAAACAATTTATTTGAATAAAATCTGGAGTTTATGTTTTTCTTGCAAATAGGTCCTTCTGGAATTACTTTTTGATACTTTTATTACATATAGGTCCTACAATCATTTTTCTAAAATGTTTCGAATAAAGTTTTAACTGAAATATTACATGTTTTATCCTGAACATTTAAAGTAATGTTTTCTAAGTTTAAAAGTTTAATAAAAGTCCTCTAGAGTTTTTAAAATGTGTTTTGCTTCAGACAAATTACATAGAATACCCTGGATTTCCTTGAAATGTTTCTAACAGTTCACCTTATTGTGAAAATTGCATATAAGTCCCTAATCTTCTTCAAAATGTTTCTGATAGTTCATTTTTACAGTAAATTGCATAAAAGCCCTTGCATGTTTCAAAAACTCTCAGGATAGTTGTTTTTTTCATGGTTTAATTGCATGTTAGCCCTCATACTTCTCTGAAACTTTTTCAGAAGCATGTTTTCATTGGACAAATTGCATTTAGGCCCCTGTGTTTTACAGAAAACTTCCAGAAGGCTTATTTTGCTATGAGAATTGCATAAAACTCCCTGAATTTGTTTTTAAAACATTCCAGAAGCTTGTTTTCTTGGTTTAATTGCACTTTAACCCTTTATTTTTACTAAATTTCTTCTGGATGCTTTGTCTGCTGGGTTATTTGCAGTTTAGCCTTTGTACTTCATTTATTTCACTCTGATTGCCTGTTTTCAAGGGTAAAATGACCATTTTGCACCTGAAACTTCCTAGATCATTTCTGAGCCTTTTCTTGCATTTTTTCCCTGATTTTGCACTGAATTGATGTGCATGCATGCATTAGTGGTAAAATTGCATTCTGACCCCTATAGAACTTCATTTTGACTAAGGATGCACATTTGACCCTAGATTTCTTCATACTTGCATGGAATGTGTTTTCCTATGTATTTCTTGATGATTTTGGTTTCTAAATGTCAGTTTTCCTCAGATTTGGGCTTTTTGCACGAAACCTTATGGAGTTTTCGGATTTGTACTCACACTTGCATTTTGCATACTTTTCACATCTTTTCGCACGGTTTTTCCCTTCTTTTCTTCCTTGCTCGGTGCACGCTTTTCTAGCTTTGTTCCGAGCTTAGTCTTCCCCTCGTTTTCTTGGTTTTTTCTCGATTTTCTGCGATTTTCACTTGTTTTAGTTTTCCATCGCCCGAGGGCGTACAGTAAAAGGCTTGCAAAGCCGACATGGTCCCGAAACAAGGATTATTTTCCCCTTTTTGATTTTCTCAGATTTATCCCCAATTTCCACTGTTTTGCGAGACGCTTTCCGAGAATTTCACGATTTTCACGATTTTCCTCATCGCTTAGGGGCGTACAGTAAAGCGGCACTGACAATGCCTACATTTGACCATCGGATTAACTTTTTCCTTTGATTTCACTTATTTACTTTGATTTGGCATGTTTTCAGTCATCTTCATGCATGAGCATATAGAATAAGCAAGCATACATTTAGTAGACCATTGACAGTAGGAAACCTAGAAAGACCGAGTTTTGTCGGGCACATGGAGGTGCCTAACCCCTTCCCCATGCGTAACCAGAATCCTTACCCTTTCTCTGGCCCGCATTCATCTTACATTATCCATTAGGCACGGATCACACATGCATCTTTGCATATTGTTTGCTTTTTGCTTTTTCTGGTGTTTTTTTGGTTTTCCTCGTCTTTCCATTAAAAGACTAGGTGGCAACTCCTTTCCTTATCCTTTTGTCTTCATTTTGGTGTTTCTGGGTCTTGTCTCTTCCTTCGGATTCACCATTTTCGTCGTGACCGTCTCGGATCTCCCCGTGTGTTTCCGCACACCGGAGTAGGTGGCGAACCGCGCCAGGGGTTCCACTGGCATGGTCACAGCATGATCTCAACATAAACACGTTATACATCTCATTCCCAACATTTTTCCTATTTTTGCATGATTTCTACCTCATTAACCATGATTTATCACTTAACCTTAACATGCCTTAACCGAGGAAAGGAAGAAGGAGGGGCAAACACGTACCTGGCTTCGACAAGCCCCGCGTGCCCACACGCTCCAGCGATGCTTGATACTGGCCTCCCCTACTCGCACGATCTCCTCCGACGCACGGTTCTCCTCCCACCTCGTGGCTTGCTTTCGGCCTCCCCACTCTCTTTCCCAGCTTCCCCAGCAACAACGCACCTCCACCTCCATGCCACCCTTTTTATTGCCACCTCCTCGCTTGCCACTCCCTTAGAATCTCGCCGGCCACCTCTGCCAGCCTCCCTACTGAGGAAGAGACAGGACGAGTAGCCCTCCCGCTAGGGCTCACGATCATGGGAAGACAGGGTCATGGGCGTGGAGAAGAAAAGGGGCTCAAGTCTCACATGTGGTTGGACTCCTTGACCAAGCTCAATTCTCAAGTGGGTTTCACCCTCAAGCATGGGTCCCAAGGTGCACATACCGACCCACGAAGCTAAAGAAGTCACACCACAAGGGAAAATCAGGAACACAATTGCACTGGGAGAGACCACAACCAACAAACACAACCTTGACTATCCATTAATAAACCACATTCAATTAACATAGCAAATTCCATGGTTTTACATTAAATGGAAGATCAAGCACAGATGTTACATCGAGTATGACCAGTACTCTCGGGAAAGGACTGTCGTCCCACAACTCGACTTGGTAAGTAAAGGAGTTCTATGAGTAAAGAACCAAGTGAGGGAGTGAATCCTTCCTTTGCCAAATTAGGATTTTGCCTCTTAGTCAGAGCTGTGTGTCTGTGTACACTGTTGGGACTCCAAATGCGGGAGTTTGTTCTCGGTGGGACTTTGTATATTGCCACGGTGGCACTTGATGTGGTGCCACAGTAGAGCTTGATGTACTAACACGTGGTGGAGGGTTATACCAGCATACTTACTAAACATGTTAGTAATCAAAGGCATACCTTTCCCTACCTTAAAGAGGTTAGCTAAGTTGCCTAGGAAAAGTACTGTAATATTATTGTTGCTCCCTTATATCTAAGATTAGTTGGAGGGAATTAGTATTGGCCTCAGTTGGGAGATTTAAAACCAAAGTCCAGTGGACGCCGATGGTTAGGGGTGGCAACGGGTCGAGTCTGGGTCAGGTCTACCTATACCCAGACCCAGATCCATATTTTTTCATGGGTCTGGGTCTAGGTTTGGGTTCTAAAATTAAGACCCAGACCCAGAACCATGAAGATAATGGGTTTGAGTCCAAGTCTCGGGTCTAATGGGTTCTTCAACCTATTTCTCAACTGAAATTCAATTATTCAAATGATTCAATGAAAACAAAAGATTTTTCTGAAATTAAGAGATTTCAATGATTCAAATTATTCAAATAAACATATCCAAATACACATTCAAGATTTAACTCTAATATATCTCAAATGCACATTCAACATTTAAGATTCATGATTCAAAGAAACTTTACTAAATGCGACGACATTCAATTGAGATTCAATTATTCAAATAATTCAATGAATGAGAGAACGAGAGATTGAGATTTGAGAGTAGAATAATTTATATTATGTATAGTGTAAATATTATACATCAGTCCTATAGTTAATTTATAATATATTATATACAAAATAGGTCCATAGGTCTGGGTATTTTTAGACCTAGACCCTATTCAGTAAATAAGCTGGTCTAGTGGATCCGGGTCCGTAGCTCCATAGGTCTCATTTTTAGGACCTAGACCCATAATTTATGGGTCCAAACCCGAGTCTAGACCCAACGCATTGTCAACCCTACTGATGGTGAATTATCTATGGATGCTCAAAAGATCATTGTAAGGCAATGTCTTCGTGAGGGAAAACACATCCAAGTCATGAAGGCATGCTTAAGTAGGACGTTTTAACTCTAAAACCTAGTAGATCGATGATTGCATCATCGGCCAGATTAGTTCCAATTTCTTTACTTACTATGTTTTCACTTGTTGATAAGGGGGAGGCACTACTTATTACTTTTTTTGGTTTTTCTTGATTTTTGGGAGTTTTAAATTTTATTGATATTTTTTAAAATTTTTTATTTTTGGATTTTCTGATTTTTTTTTTGATTTTTAATTTTTTTTTTTGAATTCTTTGATTTTTAATTTTTTTTTTGATTTTTTTATTGATGATGAACACCCACAAATCTGGTGCTACTGAAACTAAGCTACTATACTAGGGTTAATGTACTAATAAAAGAAATTTAATTGCAACTATCTAGAACCTATGTGTGCGACTAGTGGCTCTTGTTTCTGAACACCGAACTAGATTGCAACCCAACTAAGCACCTAAAAACAAAACAAGGTAAAAACACGCGTGAGTGACTTCTAAGTCACCTAGTACATGCCAATAAGAAAATACAACAGAAAACACTTATAACTAATTTCTAGATTTCGAAAACATCCTTAAGCTTTTCTGGAAATTTGTCTAAAACAAAATTCCAATCTGGGTTCCCACTGGAACCGAAAACTCTGAATAAATCTCTCATTAAAATTCTGGAAATTCTTTTCCGGGAAGACTCTGTAAATCATGTTCTTTTAAAACCTTTCTTTTTGTTCCAAAACTCATGCACTACTCTAATGCATTTCTAGAAAACATCGCTGGGACTAGACTCCAGCATAAAACCAAATCTTGAATTTGACTAAACACAATTCTTTGTTGGACTAGCCCTAAAACTCTGATCTCATCTCAGCTAGAATCTTGCTAAAATCCAAAAGCTAAAACACAATTCGATTCTAGCTTAAATCTATTTTTTGAATCTCAAATCTGAAAACTCTTTTCTTTTCTGGTGCTACCTTGATCAGGGGTGACCTAGCCACAAATAGAGGGAGAGGCACTAACCCCAACCTCCTACGCTGCCACGGTGAATGTCCCTGTGCTAGGCATTCCACCGTTTATCTCGGCTAATAGGCCACACTCTTGGGCTCCTCAGGCCCTCCTGAGCCAACAGGCTCTTTCTATTCTCTGTGCACAGGGATGTGTTTCCCAACACCCCTTTCTATCTAGGTGTTTAAGCTCATGGTTATCTTACCCAGCCCATTCAACACCTTCTCTAGGCACCTAGTCTTTCTAACTACAACCAACTCTAAAAATCTTATTTTGAAAACATGCATCTTTTCTTTGAAATTGCCTTTTCTTAAAAACTCTTTCTGTAAAGCCATTTTTTATTCCAAGATATCTCTATAAAGCTTTATCTAAACATCGTGCCAAAACACCTCAAATAGGCATAAGAATCCATGTATAAAACATCTTTATTAGAAACTATCTTATTTGGCTCTGTGGTTTGGTTTGGCATAAGGAACTAGATCGACGGACCGAAATGGCCCAGGTGCCTAGATCGGTCCACCGAACTTTCAGATCGGTCATCAAAATTTCCCTAATTCCATCGACCGAAACATTTTGGTATACCAAAATAAGGCTTTGAACTGAAAACTGACAAAAAAAGGACATACCAATTTTGTTCGATATATCGAATTTTCCGTTTTCAGCATACTTCTTCCCAGACCCTGCTCACTTGTTCGTCGGAAATGGGACCTCCAACGGACCCCTTTCTGATGAACCATAATTTTTACATAAAACATATGTTCTAGCATGCGAAGTATACATTCATTTGGGACAAGTTTCATCAAAAACCATAGCTTATATCTCGAGACACGAAAATCACAAGCTCGAAGACTTATTCAAAAACATTGTAGCATGCTTCTCAAAAATCAACATAAATTCATCGCAATTCATGGGAAAATATCCAGGATTCCATACATTCATCATCCAACTCAAATCTATCCATTTTCATCTATTCCATACTAATTCATGACATAATTCCAAGATAGAGGCTTAAATTATAAAAAATGAATGAGGAAGGGAACGCGTACCTAGAGACGATCTCTGACAATCCTTCCTCCTCGGTGACTTCCTCTCTTCCTCTCGGTGCTCCTGCAGCTTCTAGGATCTCCAGAGGCCCTCCTTCACCACCTCTCTCTCTTCCTTTTCCTCCGTTTTTTTCTTTTCTAGTTTTCTCTCTAACGCTCTCTTTCCCTTCTCTTTCTCTCCTTCCCCCGTTTTTCCTCCCTTCATCGCCTCCTTCCTTATTACAGCAGCCAGCCTCCTTGTGTCACCTTGTGTCGCCAACCAACTCTGAGGATCTCGGTGGATCAAAGAAAAAGGTATGACAGAAGGTTGCGAGTTACTGTGGTGAGCACAGTAGGAGACGGTGGAGGTTGTGTGGGTTACTATGTTAAGTTGACTCAGCTGCCAACCCAGCCCCACGAGGTCCCGCTCATGCACATGTGGCACACACACATACACGTGTGGCACACTCGGGTCCAAATTACCACACAGTAGGGAAAATACCAGAGGCATTACTTAAAAGAGGGCTCAACACGAATATCTCAATATTATGCTAATTACCCAGATTACATTACTTAATTACATTCATTCTGAATAATCTGGGCACAAATATTACATTCTCCCCCCTTAAAGGAATTTCGCCTCAAAATTCTTTCTCAACTTAACAGGTAGGGGTACCATGCCAAAATATCTGTCTCTCGCTCCTAGGTTGCTTCCTCTACTCCATGGTGCCGCCACTGTACTAACACCAAAGGAATAATTTTGTTTCTGAGGACTTGTTCTTTTCTGTCTAATATTTGTACGACATCCTCTACCATTGACAAGTCCTGTCCAAGCTCTTCTGGTTGAATTGGGATAACTTGGGATGGGTCTGTTAAACACTTCCTCAGCATCGACACGTGGAAAACACTGTGGACACTGGACAACTCTGGAGGTAGGTCTAACTTATATGACACCTCACCAACTCTCCTAATGATCTAATACAAGCCGATGTAGCGAGGGCTTAGCTTGCCTCTCTTGCTACACCCTTGGTTGGTGATACTTTAAGGAAGACAAAGTCTCCTACATCGAACTCTAAGGGCCTACACCTCCAGTCTGCATAACTCTTCTGTCTGTTCTGTGCAGCTAGTAATCTCTTTCTAATGAGCTCCACTTTATCGTCAAACTATTGCATGATTTCTGGTCCCACTAGTTGTCGCTCGCCTACCTTGCTCCAATGAGTGGGTGTCCAACATGATCTTCCATATAATGCCTTGTATGGAGCCATCCCAAAGTTGGAGTGATAGCTGTTGTTGTAGGTGAACTCTATAAGCGGTAGGTGGTCTTCCCAACTGCTTCCAAAATCTAGGGCATAGGCTCGGAGCATATCTTCCAAGGTTTGAATCGTCCATTCAGTTTGACCATTTGTTTGTGGATAGAAGGCAGTGCTAAAGTTCACTATTGTCCCAAATGCCTCCTTCAGAGCTCTCCAAAATCTGGATGTAAACGTGGTATCTCTGTCAGACATGATTGATATTACGACCGCATGTAGCCTAACGATCTCTGCCACATATAATTCTGCTAGTTGTGGCAAGGGAAAATTCACTCTCAATGGTAGAAAGTGTGCTTACATGGTGAGCTGGTCGACGATTACCCATACTGTATCATTCTTTCTTCTAGTCTTCGACAATCCTGTGACAAAGTCCATCGACATGTGCTCCCACTTCCAGACTAGGATCCAGAGGCTGCAATGTTCCTCTAGATTTTGGATGCTCTATTTTCACCATCTGGCAAGTTACACATTTTACCACAAACTTTGTAATTTCTCTTTTCATCCCAGGCCACAAAAAGTTTCTCTTTAAATTTCTGTATATCTTGGTACTCCCTGGGTGGACAACGTATCTGAAAAGTGGGCCTCATTCATTAGGCTTTTGTTTACTTCTTCAATCTGAGGCACATATAACCGTAGATCGTACCTCAACCCACCATCTACACTAACTGAGAAATGAGGCGCCTCTTCTACCGAGTGTCCCTCACAAAGGGATCAAACTACTGGGCCACTACAAAGGTTTCAACCATTCTTGGGTGAAAAGCCAAGTTCGTCGGCACTGTCCTCACAGCTCTCTGAGACTGCCTCAGTGGTCTACACTCTACCAACCTTCCATCAGGTGCCACTCCTTGATCATTAGGCTGGCCATGACATGGGTGCGCCTACTCAGCGCATCTGCAACCACATTCATTTTGTCCCGGTGGTATGACAAGTTGAAATTGTAATCTTTGATGTACTTCACCTATTTTCTCTGTCTTAGGTTCAAGTCTTTCAGTGTAAAAATATACTTTAAGCTTTTGTGATTTGTGAAGACTTCAAACTGCTCACCATACAAGTAGTGTTTCCAGATCTTCAAGGTGAACACTACAGCAGCCATTTCAAAGTCGTGGGTTCGGTAATTTTTCTCGTGGTCCTTTAGCTGTTGGGAGGCATATGCTACCACCTTCCTATGCTGCATCAAGACGTAACCCAACCCGATCCCACAGGCGTCACTGTACACTACGAATAGGCCTGTAAATGGGGTGGGTCTGGGGTGAGTAAAGCCTTACCCATACCCTTACACTTTAAATTCTAATGGGTAATAGGGCAGGTATAGACCTGCATTCTCTAAGTTTCTACCCTTACCCGCCCCATTACCCGTGGTAGGTTATAGAACGGGAAGGGTAAACGGGTAATTGGGTAGATTTATGTTCAAAAAAATATAAAATATTTAATTATACAAATGTTTATCTGATTAAATTCAATTGATACGTAGAAGATGATAACACCAAATTTAAGAATGTTTAAGCATATAAATGTATATCATATTGAAATAACATTTGAAGAGAATAACAACGATAGAAAATAATACAAATTAGTCTCCCCATCTCATTACAAATTCAACATCAACATAACATGTTTCAAATAAAAAATAAAAGATAATAGCAAACTAGCAATGTTCGAACTCCTGAGCCGTCCCATATCAAAATCAACACCATTCATATTCCAAAAACATCAAGTTAACTTGCATCATCAAGCTACATGTTATGTTTGCAATATCTGAAAAAAGAAATTAACAGCAACAATTAGAAGATAAGAAGACTTTTTGTAAAAAAAAACATCATCAACCTAGTATCCATGTTGTAACAAAAACTAACTGCAAATAACAAACACATATATCTTGCATAATTTTTTTAGATTGTTGTAGGAGCTTATTCCATCATCCATTTGAAGTGCTAGGGGTGTGTATGAACAAGCAAATGATTGGAACTAGGCGTGCCAAAAGCAAGAAAATAAAATCAAATGTCTTGAGTTTTACAGAAACTAGGAGTCTAAAGAATATCTTAATATGGTAGTTACAGAGTTATTGTATATACCATAGATTCAAATTGCATTCAAATGTCTTGAGTATTACAACTTTAATACCACGTACTAGAACCAAAAATTCAAATTGCATATGTACTATATATATCAAGGGCCAATCATTTCAGGGGAAAAGTAACAAAAAAAGAACACACACGAAAAAGGAGACAAGACAGACAAATAGACAAATGCATTTCGTTTTGAAGAAATAAGGAAAGGTAACAAAAAAAAAAGAACACACACAAAGAGGAATGACATAGTGCTTTGCCTTGCTCAATTTTCCAGCAACTATTGTATTCAAGATGTCCCATATAGATTTTAGCAATGGTGGTAGCCAAAACCCACTTGCTATATGATCAGGAAACAAGCAGAAGATGGAGTGGATATATGGTTGCAATACAAGAGCTAATATTATTAGCTGAAAATGATTGTTGATGTTCTATTTAGAAAATTTACAAGTTGCATAGGAAGAGATTTATGGAGCGGATATATACATGATACACTAATATTGTTATTTTTGTTGCTTAATTATTATTTTTCTCAACAATCTCAGTTGCAATACAAGAGCTAAGGACCACTGTTGGACAAATCCAAACAAAAGAACCATGTAATAATTGAAATATATTTAAAACTTGTATGAACTCAAATGATACAAACAATAATAAATAACAACTGCCTGAACTTGAGTCATCCACAGTTTTTGAAAATCAATCTTAGACTTCTTTTCATGAACATCAATCATTTAAAATGAATGAGATCAACAAAATTAGTGCTAGAGTGAAGAAAAAAATATATTTGCCTGATCACGTTCCTCAGAGCTGAACTTCTGTATAAGAAAAGCTTTTATATCCATTTTTCCAATGCCTTTTCCAATGCATGTAATATTAAGTGTTCAATTGGAAGTTTGCAATAGAGACCACCTCACCTTAATAAACATGATCATATATGGATAAAAATAAGAAACATCATCTTTTGTTGTGCCAATGATAGATTCCAAAGTAGATTAAGCAAACTTACTAAGGTTGCTCCACTAAATCAATATCATTTATTTCAATATTAGCTCCATCATCAACATCATCTTTTGTTGTGCCAAAGGTTAATTCACTAATATCACGTCCTACAAGTTAAATTAAACATAAAAGAATTATATAATAAACAAAAAGTAATTAGATCAAATAAACAAACTTAAAAAAAAACAATTACCATGAAGTTCAGATCTTAACCAATATTGTCCACAAATTACTGCCTCAACTGTGTTTGGATGCATAGAACATCTATATTGATCAAGAACTCTGCCACCTGTACTAAACGTGGACTCTGAGGCAATAGTAGATGCAGGAACGACTAAAATATCACGAGCCATAGAAGCTACAATAGGATATTTGGAACCTTGAAGTTTCCGCCATGCCAATATATAAAAAGTATCAATCATGGGATGCAATTTCTCGCTCAAGTATGTTTCTAAATCATTCTTTGTTGGTTGTTGAGCTGACTTACTTTGAAGATATACCTCAAGTTCATTCTCAATAGCAGCAACAGCAGGAACATATGACAAATCTCCTATATAAGAATTCGTACTAGTGCCTTCAAAAGTATTTCTTGATGTACTCTCACCATATACAAGTGTACCATCAGTTTGCAACTCATTTCCTACCTTTAAAGAGTATTCATTGTATATTTCTATCAAACAATTCTTGACTGCCTTAATTCTCTTTTCATCTTCTCCTTCAGGTTGACTACCATAAATCTTCTTCATGTAAAATACGAGTGTGTCCATTTTATGTCTTGTATCTTTTATGATATCTATCCCTTCATGAACTATAAGATTTATAATGTGTGCAGAACATCTAACATGAAATAATTTTCCATCTACCACAAGATGACCTCTTGTTACAAGCACACCAGTAAGTTCCCTTACTAAAGCATCATTTGTTTAGCAATTATCCTACACAATATACATAAGCTTTTCATCAATGTTCCACTTATAAAGTTCATCTATGATTGCCTTAAAGAGTGCACTAGTAGCATTAGGAGCATCAATTGTAGCAAAATTCAAAATGGATTTTTGCAAATTCCATTCAAAATCAATGTAGTGGGCAGTCAGAGAAAAATATCCCTTATTTTGATTTGGCGTCCACATATCACTTGTGAGGCTAATACAACATGTAAGACTGTTTAACAGATTATACAATTTTTCCTTTTCTTCTTCAAAAATTTTAAGGCAATCCTTCTTGATAGTTGTGTGTGAAACCACTCGAAAATGTGGTTGAAGATTTCTACAAAATTCTCTAAATGCAAAATGTTCAATCATAGAGAATGGATACTCATGGAGCATTATCATACGAGCAAGATCTCTTTGACTTAATTCCTGATCAAACTTGAAATTCTTTAAATCCATTTTA
Source organism: Posidonia australis (assembly GCA_024699735.1). Classification (NCBI taxonomy): domain Eukaryota; kingdom Viridiplantae; phylum Streptophyta; class Magnoliopsida; order Alismatales; family Posidoniaceae; genus Posidonia; species Posidonia australis. Next base: position 18,998 of record JAMKQA010001184.1, read on the forward strand.
CTATTTTTCTTTCCTCAATACTTAGTAACATTTGCTGCAAATCTTTAGAGCATTTACCCGAATGTTGTGTTTCCAAGTGAGTCCTTAAATGACTTGTTCCATCCTTTGATCTATTAAGGTAAATTTCTTGCAATGATTGCATTTAGCTTTAGGAATTCCGTCAACTCTAATCTTTGTAAAATCATTCCAAATTGATGATGTAGTCTATCTTTTTTTACCATTACTTTGTCCATTTTCTTGTGTTGTTGGTGGATCACTATCTACAACTTCCACATCTGTCATGATTCCTAATGAATAGAAGAGGGAAAAAAACATAACTGGCATGATTCATCATATTCAAATTCATAAACAAGTTGTATATCTAATAAATTATAAAAACATAAAGAGGAAAAAATAGAACATATCTATCAGATAAATTGACAGCAATCATATCAGAAAACAAAAAACACTTTGAAAAATGAAAACCAACTATCAGAATTTAGAAAAGACCATTGCTTAGAATTGGTGAACAAATGCATAACCCTCCCACATGGTTACATACAATGCAAATATATTAACATAGAGAGATTGAAGAACCAATTGGTGTGAAATAAAAAAATGCATCACCATAACAACTAGTTCAAGGTGACAGATGAACTCAGCCAGCCACTACAAGAGGAAGGGCCTAGGCCATTTTAAACTCTATGCAGATATATTAACATAGAGAGATTGTAAAATATAACAACTATAACTTCAAACAAAAATAGTTCAAATAAGAACAGTATCCAATATCTGCAAGCACGCGACCAAAATAGAAAAATTTCCCAAATTTCACCAACAATAATACACCTTTTCATGAAACACAACACAAACCACATCCATCCATCACCATTCACCACCATTGTCCACTACAAAAAAAAATCCAATACCATCACATGAAGCACAAAGAAACACCAACCAAAAACCCAATTGCAATTTGCAAAACAAGCACCCGATTCGAAAAGCCCCATCTACGATCTAGCCAACCCTCCCCACCCCACCCCAGCCTACGATCTAACCATCTACAATTCAAAAAAACCAAAAAAAATTCCCAGGCAAAAAACCCAGTATAAACTTTTACCTGAGGAGAAGATGAGCTGGAGGTGGTGAGGAGTGAATGGAAGGAGAGCTGGAGGACTAGAAGTGGGGCCAGAGGTGGAGAGGAGCTGGACGGCCAGAAGGGGTGCTAGAGTTGGAGAGGAGCCAGAGGACCGGAAGGGAAGCCAGAGGACCTAAAGGGGAGCTAGGGGACCAAAAGGGGAGTCAGAGAACTGGAAGGGGAGCCGAAGCTGGAGGAAGCTAGATGAGAGCCAGAGAGCTGGAGTGAGGTTAGTGGAGGCGGAAGGGTTGGGTCCATGGAGGTGGAAGTGTTAGGTCAGTGGAGCCGGTGATTAAGAAGAAGAAGAAGGAGGAGGAGGCAGAAGACAGGATGTGAGGAAGAGACGTAGAGGAGAGCCGAGAACAATCAGGGTTAGGGTAGTGTGGACTGGAGGGTGGAGGCAGAGGTTTCATATTTAAGTATTTAGGAATATAAGGATATTAGAAGAATTATATAATAAGATAATATACTATGTATATATTAGAAGAAGTATTATATTTCAAATATATATATATATAATGTAAAATTACTATAATAACCCTTATATAACGGGTAAACGAGTGATGAGTAGATGATAACCCTTACCCGTACTGTATACGAACATGGGTAAAGCAGGTGACGGGTAAATAGGTAATGGGTTAAAAATATGTTAACCCTTACCCTTATAAAATGGGGCAGGTTGGGGTAGGTTGCGGGTAAATACCCTTCCCTATTTACAGGTTTAATTGTGAAACTCCCACTACCAGATGACAATGCCAGAACTAGGGCTATGACCAGATGATCCTTTAGCTCGTTGAAGTTCTCCTCACAATGCTCGTCCCAAGCAAACGGAGCCTCCTTCTCAGTCAATCTTGTCAATGGGAATGCAATCTTCGAAAAATCTTGGATAAACCTTCGGTAATAGCCTACCAATCCGAGAAAACTTCTGATCTCTATCACTATTCTCAGTTTGACCCAACTAAAAACTACTTCAACATTGGTTGGATCTACCTTATTGCCTTCTCCTGAGATAATATATCTAAGGAAGGCTACCTCTACCAGCCAGAACTTGCACTTGGAGAACTTAGTGTTTAACTGATACTACCTCAGTGTCTCCTGCATGATTCTTAAATGCATCTGACGGGATTCTACATCTGAAGAATATACTAATAGGTCATCTACAAAAATGACGATGAACTGGTCCAAATCGGGCCTAAACACTTTATTCATCAGGTCCATGAAAACTACTGGTGCATTGGTCTGTGCAAATGACATGACTAGGAACTCATAGTGACCATAGTGGGTTTTGAAGGCCGTCTTGTGTACATCTGTCTCCCAGATCCTGAGCTGATGGTATACTGATAGCAGATCTATCTTGGAGAAGACTGATGCTCCTTGCAGCTGATCAAATAAATCATCGATCTTGGGTAGCGGATACTTATTCTTGATGGTGATCTGATTCAATATCCGATAATCAATACATAACCAGAGTGAAACATCCTTCTTCTTGACGAATAAAACCGGTGCTTCCAAGGGCGACACACTTGGATTGAAAAATCCCTTGTCCAATAACTCTTGCAGTTGGCTCCAAAGTTCTCTCAATTCCGTTGGTGCCATTCTATATAAGGCCTTCGAGATCGGGCCTGACCCAGGCACCAGATCAATCATGAACTCTACTTCTCTGTGTGGTGGCATCCCTGGCAATTCTTTTGGAAATATGTCCAGATACTTTACAACGACTGGATGTCTTGTACTCCGAACACTAGTGAGGAGGATACCATCACGTTGGCCAAGTACCCCATACATCCTTTGGCTAGATGGTGGTATGCCTTGATTGCTGAGATTATCTTCTTGGGCTCTCCTGACCTCACTCCTTATATCATACACCAACCTTTGCCTGGACATTCTACTAAGACCATCTTCTTGGCACAATCTGTCATCGTTGAGTGTTGTGTTAGCCAGTCCATTCCCAAGATAATGTCATACTCTTGCATCTTCATTAGAATCAGACTAGCTTGGAAGTCCTCGTCTCTTAGCTGAATATGGACCGACCTCAAATACCTCCATGCTAGACTGTTTTCTCCTAATGGAGTTACTACATCCAATTAGAAAGCTAGCTTAGCGGGTCTGTCTTCAACCTCGACCGCGAATGACTCAAATATAAATGAAAATGAGTTGCCTGAGTTAAATAAAACTTGAGCCATTCAATCAACTACGACAAAAGATCCTAACATTCATACACAACACAACCACATATATTATTATAGATCGTAGTGCTAATTATACAAGGGTCATAGTACATCACTATTATATATATCTATATTAACTCTCACTACTCCTTACCTTCTACGACGTCTCCTGAAGGACTTGCATATGGAGCAGAGATGGAGAAAACTCTTCCCTTGGTAGGCTATCGGGGCTCATCTCCGACCGTCTTTTGGGGTTCTGGGCAGCTTTTTTGGAAGTGCCTGGTCTTGCCATAGTTGTCGTAGCTTACCCCATCTATCCCTTCCTGTCAAAATCTGCACTATGCTACTATATGCCCCATCCTTTTACAGATATTGCAGGGTCCTCTTCCTGTACCACTGGTGGATCTGGTCTGACTGGGTTCAGCACTACTCCTCCCAACAACATTGTGCCCTTCCATAGCAGCCTCAGAGCACTCCTTTCACTTCTTTTCGGAGCTTCCAGAACTTGTGGAGCTAAGTGTACAAGAAGCAGAAGATCGTTGAGTGAATCTTTTTCCCTTTCCTTTAGGGAACTCTTCCTAAAATAGCCGGCGCTTTTCCTCATGGCAAGCTACTAGCTCCACTACGACGGTCAGTGTCTGACATCGGAACCCAAGAACTCTTGCCCTAAGTGTTGGATTCATCTCCTCCACGAACTTCTTAGCTCGGCCCTTCTCAGTGACAATGGTCTAGGAGAATTGCTCTAGTCGGTAGAAGATGGTTTCATACTCTGCCACGGAAAGATTCCCCTACTTCAAGTTTTTGAAGTCCCTATCTAGCTTGTCCTTTTCATGCTTGAGAAAGAACATCTCGTAGAATACTTCCTGAAACTCTTCCCTGGTGATCATTAGCAGGTCCTGGTTGGGGAACTTGGTGCGGTGTGTAGACCTCCACCACTGGTTGTCATCACATTTGAGCTAGAACGTGGTTAACCGAACCTATTTCTTTGTTGGGCACTCCATGCCCTCCAATATCTTTTCCACCTCTCGGAGCCACACCTCACGTTCCTCTGGCTAACCACGCCCGTCAAAGGTTGGCACTCCCTACTGGCAGAACAACTTAATCCAAAGGACTAGACGAGTCCCTACATCATCTCTCCTAACTCATGTCTCATGTCCCACCAGGTGCCTCTTCCTTGCTCACTGTTAGATCCTGACGCTGAGTTCCTACCCTAGCCTTGCCTTCTCCTCATAGTGCTGCCAACATAAAACGCATATACTAGTCAGTTGCAACTCTCTCTTTCTCGTGCAGTCTTATAGAGCCACTAACTTGGACACCACCAAGCTAGTGTACTTAGAGCAACCTAGTGCTTTGATACCACTCTGTAATGTCCCTAAACTGGGTGCTACTGAAACTAAGCTACTATACTAGGGTTAATGCACTAATAAAAGATATTTTACTACAACTACCCAAAACCTGTGTGTGCGGCTAGTGGCTCCTGTCTTCGAACATTGGACTAGACTACAACCCAACAATGCACTTGAAAACGAAACGAGGTAAAAACACACGTGAGTGACTTCTAAGTTACCCAGTACGCGCCTACAAGAAAACACAACAGAAAACACTTATAACTAATTTCTAGATTTTGAAAACTTCCTTAAGCTTTTCTAGAAATTTGTTTAAAAAAAATTCCAATCTGGGTTCCCACTGGAACCAAAAACTCTAAATAAATCTCTCATTAAAATTCTAGAAATTCTTTTCAGGGAAGACTCAGTAAATCATGCTCTTTTAAAACCTTTCTTTCTGTTCCAAAACTCATGAACTAATCTAATGCATTTCTGGAAAACATTGCTGGGACTAGACTCCAGCCTAAAACCAAATCTTGAATCTGACTAAATACAATTCTTGGCTACACTAGCCCTAAAACTTTGATCTCATCTCAGTTAGAATGTGGCTAAAATCCAAAATCTAAAATACAACTCAATTCTTGCTTAAATCTAATTTTTGAATCTCAAATCTGAAAACTCTTTTCTTTTTTGGTGCCACCTTGATCAAGGGTGACCTGGCCACAAACAGAGATAGAGGCACTAACCCCAACCTCCTACGCTGCCATGGTGAAAGTCCTCGTGCTGGACATTCCACCGTTTACCTCGACCAATAGGCTGCACACTTGGGCTCCTCAGGCCCTCTTGAGTCAATAGGCTCTCTCTCTATTCTCTATGCATGGGGATGTGTTTCCCAACGCCCCTTTCTATCTAGGTGTTTGAGCTCATGGTTATCTTACCCAACCCATTCAACACTTTCTTTAGGCACTTAGTCTTTCTAACTAGGGCCAACTCCAAAAATCTTATTTTGAAAACATACACCGTTTCTTTGAAATTTCTTTTTCTTAAAAACTCTTTCTGTTACAGAAATCCTTTTGTAAAGCCATTCTTTTATTCCAAGATATCTGTATAAAACTCTGTCTAAACATCATGCCAAAACACCTCAAATAGGCATGAGAATCCATGTATAAAACATCTTTATTGAAAACTATTTTTTTTGACTCTGGGGTCTGGTTCGACATACCGAACCAAATCGGCAGACCAAAATGGGCCTAGGTGCCTAGATTGATCGACCGAACTTTCGATCGGTCGTCCGAATTTTCTTGATTCCATCAATCGAAATCCCCTGAAATGGAAGATCAAAACATTTCGATCTACTGAAACAGGACTCTGAACTAAAAACTGACAAAAAAAGGACATACCGATTTTGTTCGATATACCAAATTTCCTATTTTGAGCATACTTCTCCCCAGACCCTACTTACTTGTTCGTCGGAAATGGGACCTCCGACGGACCCCTTTCTGATGAACCATAAATTTTACATAAAACGTATGTTCTAGCATGCCAAGTATACTTTCATTTGGGACAAGTTTCATCAAAAACCATAGCATATATCTCGAGATATAAAAATCACAAGCTCGAAGACTCATTCAAAAACACTACAATCAAAATCAAAAACACTACAATCACAACCATAGCATGCCAAGTATACTTTCATTTGGGACAAGTATACTTTTGTTATCATCAAAATCAAGATAAGGCTAATAAAGCCAACAATCTCCCCCTTTTTGATGATGACAAAACTACAAATATTTCAAGGTAAAACAACATATTGACTTTTTTTAGTACTCTCCCCCTTTTTGTCATTAGCAAAAAATATCATAAAATTTCAACTCTCTGTCTCTTTTTGTAAACTTATTTATCCTTATATAAAGATGTG
>JAMKQA010001185.1:0-24886 GCA_024699735.1 Posidonia australis
TTAAAAGATTTTCAATGCCAAAGTAATATAGAAAGGTATATGCTCATGCATGTAACATAAAAAGGAATAGTACACAAGAAGCCTACAGGCATAAATGGATTAATTTATGGAACATGGCTTCACAAGTTTATACAAATAACATTACAAAATTAGCATGTATCGTGATAATAATCAACCAGCTTGGAAAACATATCTGTGATGATGAGGGATCAACAGGAAATACCGATATTAGGAAGATACTAACTTCATGTTGAAATATAGTTCATCCATGTTAGAGTTGTATTAAAGTTATTATATATGTTGTGCTGGGTTATTGGGTTATTGGATATCCAACTATCCAATAACTCATATATGTATGTAACTCCTCTCTATTAAATGAGATAACACATTATTTTCTTCTCTAAACACAATATAGTACCAAAGTTTGGGTTTTAACCCTAACTTTCCCCTCTACCACCACCACCTATTGGAACCCTAGCCGCCGCCGCCGCCACCCCAGCCGTCGTTCGATGCTAGAACTCCAACCATACGTCGTCGTCAGCCACTATAGCCCTCTTTCCTACCGACGAAGCCCTCCTTCAATCCTTCCGTCACTGGCTTCGCCCTCCCCTACTGTCGTCAGTTGCTCCTGTAGCAACCGAAGGGGGCGTTGGCGGCCCCAGATCTCGCCGAAGGGGTTGTTCAACCCCTTATTGCCTCCATCTGGCGTCTTGGCTATGGTGTAGACCTCTCCATCTCTTCTCCTCTTCGTGTGGGTGTGGATAAGTAATATCCACCCATGTTTGTGTCTCCGAATTGAGTCATGGTGTCTCCAATAGGCATCTATGGTTGTTTTTTCGCCGTACACTCGTCAAATCAGGTGTTTTCCTTACTCATTTTGCAAAATCAGACCATATATTTTCCTGTTTATCATGGCTACACGTAAATCTTTAGTAAAACATCTCAGTGGAACCTCTGAAAAATTAAATGACTAAAAGTATCTGCATTGGACACAAAATTTTGAAACTTTTATCATCGTATATCGCAAAATCAATCATCTAACCAAACCTCCTCCGGATAGTAAAGACGCCATATATGATGATTGATTCCCGAATGATGCAGCCATCGTCTCCTAGATGGTAAATAATATGGAGCCTACTGTGTCCAGGGATGTTATGATGCTGAGGCTTGCCAAAAAGATATAGGATACTCTACAGCTAACCTATAGTCATGAAAAAAACATCTCCCGAGTTTTTAAGGTATATAAGCAGTTGTTCACTTTCTGTCAGGGAGAGAAGTTTGTTCTAGAGCATTTTACATTGCTGAGAGCCTTACTAGATGAGTTTGAGATATACCAATCCTTGATTGCAGACATCACTCAGATGAGACAATATTGGAAAAAGCTAACTATGGCAATCTACCTTTTTAGTCTACCTCCAGAGCTCAGTTCTCAGTTCAAGAGATAGATACTAGGAGCTAATATCCATAGACGATCTTTGTTCGTATTCTGCGTATATCCACAGCCACTCCATCTCAGTCTCTAATCAGTCCACTATGACAGCCACACGTGGTGGCTCTCGTGGAGATGGTCGTGGTCGTATTGATACTGGAAGATGTCCTCATTGCAGTCACTGTGGCAGGATAGGTCATCGGGTTGACAGATGTTGGGACTTGCATTGCTGTCCTTCCACTGCACATGTTACTACTGAGACTACATCAGTCACGTCCACGAGTGATGAGCAGACAGTTACTATCTCGCAAACTGATTATGATAGACTTCTACAGTCAAAGGTCACTGATTCTGCTGCTACTACCTGCCACTCTACTTCCACAAGTACAAGTGTTCTTCTAGCATCTAGAGACTCCTGAATAATTGATTCCGATGCCTCCTCCTACATGTTAGGTACAAAAACATTGATTACTCGTTTGTCTGAATTGTCTAATGTTAGGTCTGTGGCCATCGCTGATGGTCGGCCTTGCCTTGTTTCTGAAGGTGTTGTGCAGCCTCTTCCTAGCATTCACTTGATAAAGTTCTCTTTGTACCTTATTTTCCTACAAATCTTCTTTTCATTAGCATCATTACTAAACAATTACTTTGTTATATGACTTTTTTTCCTTTTCATTGCACAATTCAGAATTTACGGACAAGAAGGAGGATTAGTTTGGACCGTAAGCGAGGAAATGGTGTGTACCTACTAGTCAGTGACGATATACCATAAGGATTAGCATCCGTTACGTCCACCTCTGAGTCATCTTCACTGTAACACTACCAGTTAAGTCATCCATCCCACAGAAAGCTGCAACAGGCATTACCCTAGGTTTCTGTCTCTTCTTTTGAGTGAGTTGTATCAGTTGGGAAAACACCATCATGTTTCCTTTAAACAGTTACGTCTTGTGTCTAGTCCTAGTCGGTTTCATTTAGTGCATTGTGACATCTGAGGTCCTGCTAAAGTCTCGTCTATGCTTGTTCATCGTTATTATATTGTGTTTATTGATGATTTTTCCAGAGTTTTTTGGGTATATTTGTTTAAATATTGTTGTCACATTTATGATGTACTCAAAACCTTTGTTGCTGAAATAAAAAATCAATTTAGTGTTATTCCTAAGTATTTGCATACTGATAATGCATTAGAATTTGTTCAACACAAGGTTGAGTCTTATTGTGCATCCTTAAACATTATACATCAAACCACTTACCCTTACACCTCTCAACAAAATAAGGTGGCAAAACGCAAACATAGGCATCTACTAGATGTTACCCTTACTATCATGCTCCATATGAAAGTCTCAAAATACCTTTGGTTTGATGTTGTTCTTACAGCCACCTATCTCATTAATTGGATGCCTTTCACCCCTTAAGGAGGTAAAATTTCCCTTCAACGTCTTCAAAAGGATGCCACGTTGTTTTCCGTGATCCTTAGAGTCTTTAGGTGTGTTGCTTTTGTCTAGGATCTCTTCCCTGATCTTGGTAAGTTGTCTCCTAGAGCCATAAAGTGCATTTTTGTGGGATACTCTAGGACTCAACATTGGTATCGATGTTTTCGTCCTCCTTCTGGTCAGTATCATGTGTCTACTGATATTACTTTATTTAAGTCCATGAGTTATTCTAAGGATTCTGTGGTTATAAGTGAGTTGGTTCCTCTTCCGTCTCTTGTTGAATCCCCTGTTGGAGATTCTTGGGATACCACTATTGGTCCAACAGACCCCTCTCGTCCCTTGCAAGTATATCGACACCGTTAGGGACCAACAATATCTCCTTTGGCAGAACCGACCTCCTCTACGAATGCAAATCCACTTCCAAGTGACTTAGATCTTCCTTTTGCTTTACAAAAAGGTAGTCGTTCTTCCACTACTCATCTTATTTCCAATTTTATTTCCTATAACTCTCTCCATCCTCGTTTCTATACCTTTGTTTTGTTTCTTTCTTTTGAATCTATTCCCAGAAATCATCAGAAAGTACTCTTACTTCCACAACAAAAGACAACAATGGACGATGAGGTAGCTGCATTAACAGCCTGTGGTACTTGAGAGTTAGTGACTTGTCCTGTAAGAGCTAATGTAGTTACTTATTGTTGGATTTACACTATCAAGTACAGAGCAAACAACACTATTGACCGCCACAAAGCCAGATTAGTAGCCAGAGGATTCACTCAAATGCACGAGATTGTCTTGCCCGTTTCAACTCTATCAGGATCGTTTTGTCCATTACCATTAACAACTCTGGGGAATTATACCAGTTAGATGTCAAGAATGTACTCTTATATAGCAATCTCACAGAGTCTGTACTTATGAAACAACCTCTAGGATATGTTGCTCAAAGGGAGAACAAAGTATGTAAGCTAAAAAAAACAATTTATAACCTAAAACAAAGTCCTAGAACATGTTTGAAAAATTCAGTAAAGTGATGATGAATAGCGACTTTCAGAAATGTGTTGTTGATCACTCTATTTTCTATAGGAAAATTGATTATGGATGTGTGTTACATGTGATTTATGTTGATGATATTTTGATGACTGGTGATGACAAATAGGGCATAAAGGCAGTCAAAGAACACTTTAGGATACATTGTCACTAAGAACATGAGAAGGCCAAGGTATTTTCTTAGCATAGAGTTTATTTATGCAAATGGGAGATTGATGCTATCTCAAGGGAAATATGTACTTGATCTTCTTCAAGAAACAGGTCTCTTGGAATACAAACAAGAGAATACTCTTATTGAACAGTCTCCATCATTCTAAGATACCAGTTCAGAGCTATTAGAAGACTCACGACGGTATAGAAGGTTGATTAGCAAGCTCATCTATCTCAGAGTGATTCGATCAGATATTTCCTATGTAGTTAACTTACCAAGTTAGTTTATACATGAGCCTAAGAAGGTACATTAGAACGAAGCCCTACGAATTCTTTTCTATGTCAAAAATGCTCTAGGCAAAGGTCTTATTTATCTAAAAAATGGTCATGTGAATGTTATGACGTATTCATATTCAAGATATGCTAGAGATCGAGGGGATAGGAAGTCCAGATCTGACTTCTGTACCTATGTAGGAGGGAATCTTGTCACATGACGTAGTAAAAAGTAGAATGTGATGTAACGATCTAGTGTAGAGGCAAAATATAGGTCATGACACAGACAACATGTGAGATGATGTAGATCAGATCTCTTTTATCAGAGCTTTGTTTGCCTTCTGAGATGTCAATGTCAATACACTGTGACAATCAAGCAGCTATCTTCATTGCCAACAATCCCACTTTCCATAAGTGTACCAAGTATATCAAGGTCGATTACCATTATATTCGTGATATAGTGATGAAAATGATTATTTCTACCCCTTACACTCAATCTTTTGAGCAATTAACTGATGTCTTCACAAAGAAATTGAGTGTTGGAGTGTTTACGTCTTTATATACCAAGCTGGGACTTGCAGATGTATATGCTCCAGCTTGAGAAGGAATGTTAGAGTTGTATTAGAGTTATTATATATGTTGTGTTAGGTTGTTGGATTATTGGATATCCATTTATCCAATAACTCATCTATATATGTAACTCTTCTTTATTGAATGAGATAACACATTATTTTACTCTCTAAACATAATAATCCATAAATGCAAATAGTACCTACAATCTATAGTATCTTTGAAAGTTTTCAAGTTAAGCACAATTGACCAAAATCCTGGCAACAAAATGATAGATTATTAATAAGTTGAATAAGGACCAGTTTTACTGCATCCTTTTCCTTAAAACGTAGGACCTGAGCTTCTCACTAATAAAACACAAGAAAGTCTCATTAATGCATCTATCAGACTGTTGCAGATGAATTTTGAGATAACTGTGCAGTTCAATTTTTTAATAAATTAAGAAGCACATATCAAGTACATAAGTGGGCAATAAAAATGGTGTAGAATGAGAAAGGAAAACAACTATATTATTTTTATAACAAAGGATTACAATCTCCTATATATAGGAGAAGATATACTTAACCTATAAGTAACCTATTTACTAGATAACATAAAGATCCATATAAGGATCCATTTATTCTAACACCCTCAAACTGGAGCATCTAACATGCACAATTTGTTACATAAATGGATACGAAGAAGAAGACTTAGATCCAAAAAAAACATACTAATAGGGTAGTCGGACTACTGCATCAACACGTGGACTTGACAGGTCTATACAATGGAGATGACGTAAGATCAGAAACGTCAATAAATAACTAGACTACTACACCAACACGTGTGGACGTGACATGTCCACACAACAGAGATAAAAAGTCGTCTAAGACAAGTATTTCTTTTCTCTCATTTTCTTCTCACACATTTTTTTTTCACTTTTCTTTCTTTTTTTCCCAACTCACGTTCTCTCTCTCCTTTTTTTCCCTTTCATTTCCTCTCTTCTTCTTTTCCTCTATTTTTTCCCTTTTTACTCCCTTTCTCGTGTAATTTCTCGTGTATTCTAAACATCTATTTGATTTGGAAATGTTATTTTGTTGGTGTACTTGATCATTAGGTTCTTTTCCTATGATGGGCCTAATAACTAAGGTAATGTTTAACTCAGAGAGTTTCTTTTTCTATATCTCTGAGTCTTTTGCGGCGGAGATAGAAAATATGTCAACTAGACTAACCTTTCATCTCAATGTGGTGACACTACTGGAGGAGTACAGTTTAGCCTAAACGTATCAATGGTCTGTAAGTTAGACGCTGAATGACAAAGAGTTTGATACCAACTTTATCATCATGGACATGTAGGAGTACGATATGATATTCGACATGAACTAACTAGCGTAGCAGTCCACTTTGATCAAATGTACTCAAAGAAGAGTATAGTTTGAGTCTTCTAGAGATGATTTCATCTTTGTACAAGGTGTGTCAGGATAAGTTTAAACTTGTCATTTCGACAATAAAGACTTACAAGTCACTAGTTAAGGATAGTGTGGAGTATTTAACTACTATAGTTACCTCCACGTCTCCTGAGTTAGGTGTTCATAACTTCTCTATGGTTTGTGAACATCCCAACATGTTCAAAACGACTCGTGAATGGCAAAGAGTATATTTTGGTTCTTTCAGAGATGGTTCCTTCATTATACAAGGTGTGTGTCAAGATAAGCTTAAACTTGTCATTTTGGCAATGAAGGTTTATAAGTCACTAGTTAAGAGTAGTGTGGGATATCTAACTAGCATCGTTACCTCTACTTCTTCTAAGTTGAGTGTTTACAACATCTCTATGGTTTGTAAATATCACGACGTGTTCCTTAACGATTTGTCTAACATGCCACCTTATAGGAAAGTAGAGTTCTCAATCGATATAGTTCCAAGATCTATTGCTATTTCAAAGCTTACTTATCGTATGGCACCAGTAGAGCTGAGAAAGCTCAAGACCTAACTACAAGAGTTGTTAAACAAGAGTTTCATCAGGCCTAGTGTTTCTCCATAGGAGGCGCCTGTCTTGTTCGTCTATAAGAAAAATGATTCGCTCTAGCTGTGTATCGACTACCAAATGCTGAACGAAATCACAGTGAAGAATAAGTATCTCTTACCCTACATTGATAACGAGTTCAACCAGCTATAATCTACTTTTGTATTTTTGAAAATTGATCTAAGGTAAAGGTATCACCAACTGAGGATACAAGACTTAGACATTCAGAAGACTACTTTCCAGATGCAATATGATCATTATGAGTTTACGACAATATCCTTCGACATAACCAATGCACCAACTACATTTATGGACTTAATAAACAAGATATTTAGCCTTTTTTTTAACTGATTTGTAGTAGTATTTATGGATAATATTATTGTCTATTCTCCAAATGTTGAGACTCATGTCTTACACTTGAGAGCAGTATTAGATACTTTGAGGCAACGTTAGCTGTATGTCAAATTCTATAAGTGTGACTTTTGACTAAACGAAGCTATATTCTTCAGCCATTTGATTTCTGAATAAGACATCAAAGTGTATCCTACCAAGGTAGAGGCGGAGAGTAGTTGAGAGAGACCCAAGATAATGACGGAGAACCAAAGCTTCTTGGGTTTAACAAACTACTATAGGAGGTTCATCAAGGATTTCTCATTTATAATCGCAGCTTTAACAGAGTTAACTAATAATGGAGTCCTGTTCAATTGGAACCACAACTACGAAGCGAGCTTCAATGAGTTGAAGACTTGTCTAATTTCTGCTCCCGTGTTGACACCTTGGTATCAAATGTCTATGCGTGTCACCGAAATTTCTCCGACACGTGTCTTATTTTCAATTTATTGACTTGACTCCGATACGATATAAAAATGGAAATTTTTTGAACAAATGCAAATTTTTTTTACCATGTTTCCACTGATATGATTCCGACATACCGATATTTCCCTGACACGTGTCTACTTTTCAACTTATCGAAGTTCGACACGAAATCGACATTTAGAACTATGGTTGACACTACCTTCTGGAAGTGGTAGCTTCACGATGTATAGTGATGTCAATAGTGTGGGGTTGAGTTATGTTCTAATGCAGTACGTCAATGTCATAGCTTATGCTTCTCGCTAGCTGAAGGATCTCAAGAAGAACTACCTAACGTATGATCTTAAGATAGCTACCGTAATATTCGCTCTTATGTTCTAACAACACTATCTGTACGGAGAATAATTCGAGGTCTTCACCAATCATCAGAGCCTAAAGTATATCTTCACTCAGAGAGACCTCTATTTGAAGTAGCATAGGTAGATAGAGTATCTGAAGGACTACAACTTTAGTCTTTCCTACCACCTTGGGAAGGCCAACCTGGTTACCGATGTTCTAAGTCGACATAAGCACGTGATAACGAACCTGATGACCAAAGAGTGGATCATGCCATAGGATTTAGTATATTGTAGGTCCAAGAGGCAAGCTCAGGTAATGGTTGATGCTTAAGTGGTCAACCTAACCATTCGTCCCAAGCTAGTGGAGTTCATTGTTGGTTGTCAATAGCTGAACCCTTTTGTTCATGTTGTGTTTGAGAAACTGGAAACTGATAAAGAGTCGTTTCTCTATTGAGGAATACGGAGAGCTAAGGTATGATTTACGAAAGCCTGGAGACTAATCCCTCAAGTCCGAAAGCCCGAAACCAAGAGACTAAGCCCAAACCCAACCCCACGCGTGGTGCACACGTGTGTATGGTCATTATGTCTAGTTCAAGTCCGAAATAGAACCATTCAAGTTTTTATACTTCACAAATGTAAGACTAAAGTTTCATATTTAAGCACAAAATTATCCTCCAAAACATTCCCTTCAAAACGTTCCTTCTCTTGAACTTACACTTTTAAACTTACCACTAAACATTTAATCTTTATTAATAAAGACTGTAATGGACTTAACATGAGCATTATTTAATCAAGTGTTATGAATCCAATTAAGCCCAACTTAAACATGATTAATTAAATGTTCAACAATCCTCATAAAGCCCAAAGTGTAATATACTATTTAAAATCAATTATTATGTCATGCTTTCATTAATGGTACCTTTCAGTTTGAATCATTACCTTAGTTAACCAATATTACCTTCACAGGAATTAAGTAAACTTACGTCTTGAACCTAATTCTTTAATGCAAAGATGTTCATTGGTAACAACATAACAAAGGTTAAGATGATAATCGTTAAATTTGATGCATCAATAGTCATGCATCCATATCTTGCATCATGATTGACTTTAAGGAGCAATCCAATTCCTTTATTGTGGCCTCACGATGTTAATTATTTAGTTCCTCACTATCTACCCACGCTCCCAATCCACGCAGCTCATACACAATTGTCAAATACTCCTAGGCCAAGTCAAGGCTTTTGGTTGAATTTTGTGCTTATTCCTTGATTATTGGGCCATCAAGTGAACTTAAGCTTGTAGTGGGTTAATGGTGTTGGGCAAGATTTAGGGTTTTAGAGTTGATTTTAAGGTGTGAAATGGACTCTAATATGGGAAAGTATTTCATTGCCGCCAGTACGCTCCTTTGAAGGAATCCGCTTGTGAGTAACTGTCAAAGTAGGATGTCTACACTTACCACTAGATATTTAACCCTTATTAATAAAGACAATGTAATAGACTTAACATGAGCATTATTTAATCAAGTGTCGTGAGTCCAATTAAGACCAACTTAAGCCTGATTAATTAAATGTTGAATACAAAGGAGAACGAAGAAGATTTGAGGAAGTTGAAAGAACTCAAATGAGGCCATAGGAGCTAAAAAAAGAAAGGAAGGGTGAGGAGGGTGTCGCCCATTAGGACGTAAGGAGTACACTATCTTAAAACTTTCACTAAATATAATAACTTTATTTGTTATAAATATATGAAGCCGATTGAAGTTTATACTATTTTATACATTTCATATATGATTTTAGTTCGTGAAAGTAAAAAAAAAGGCCAAGAAGGCTTTATATGCATATATAGCCACATGCTTGTATACACGTTGTTTTTTATCTATTATTTATTTTTAAAATATTATATCTATATATATTGCATAATTATAGTATAAAGTACATGTGATCAAATTTTTGTTGCCTTCTGATTATCATAACCCCTTTGTAATGTCCAACATTTTAGTAAATTTCAACAAATTTCAGCCACAAAAATTGCATTATACGCATATAAAGGCTCCATTTTGCCAAAAAGATGGTTTTAACATATCTTTATTTAATTTAGGAGAAGAATAAATGAGCCTATAAACTGACTTTATGTAAATTGAGCTCGTATATCATTTTCATAGTCTGCAAATGAAATCAAACTTTCAACTATAAGATATGTCATATTTTAACTGTAAATTAATCCTACGAAAAACCAAGTAATTTCGAAATTTCAATAATGAGTATTATAAGTAAATAAAAATTTTCAAATAAAGACAAGAGTATGAATAATGAATTTAATATTATATCTCAAAATCCATCCATCAAATGTTAATTTAAAACAATGGATATGATTTATATCTTTCACAATGGCTATGATTCAAGCATCAAGTGATTTTGAAAGTAACATCTCAAGAAACATGACATTAATGAAATTATATTTTTTATGGTTAACAAGAAAAAACTGAATTTATGCAAGTTAGGCCATGTAATTAGAAGTCGCAGATTGATTTGATTTTTCACTCATAAATATTTTAGATATTCTAGATCAACAACTACATCTGAATAATATATGATGAAATTTACAAAAGATTTAAGAGGAACTCATTCTAATTGAGTCCTTAAACTCATTCTATCCTTTCCTTATTTATCTATATTTTATTTATATTCATTTTTGTAGTGTTAGGGTTTTCACTAGTTGATTTCTAATTCAAGTGTATATGTAATAATGGAACCACAAAATCCACAAATGTTTTAGAAGGCATGAATTTCAGCATATTTTGATTTCTGAGAAAAAAGACATTTGTGCAAAAGCCATGCATCAGTAATATAGAATCCTGAGAATCAAAATGCAAATGGGGGTAAAAGCAACATGATGAACCTGAATCCGATCTCCACCGAAAATTCGGAAAATATTATCTTCAAGGCTAAGAAAGAATCGAGAGCTTCCAGGATCACCTTGCCTGCCACTTCGACCGCGCAGCTGTATGATATAAACAGAATACAAAACTAGGAATTAGTAGTTTCACTACCATGGATAAGACAAGTAAACCTTTATGATTACTACCCTGCCTTTTATTGTAAACATCTAAGCATGTGATCAAGGCACAAACATAGGACACAGGAGCTAGACTAACGGCCTTTAATGGTTCCAGTATAAATTTGAAAGCCATTCAACTTTTATGATTCTCCCAGTTTACTTCAATCAAGAGAACATTTAGAAGAAATACAACAAGGTAATCATTTTTTCTTCACTGAAATAATTAAAATTACTTTACAAGACAAGTATAAGACTCTTGTGAGTTGTGATCATGGTACTAAATGTCTACGCGTGTCACCGAAATTTCTCCGACATGTGTCTTATTTTCAATTTACCGACATGACTCCGACACGATATCGAAATGGAAGTTTTCTGAATAAATGTAAGTTTTTTACCATGTTTCCACCAATACAATTCTAACATACTGATATTTCCCCGACACGTGTCTATTTTTCAACTTATTGAAGTCCAACACGAAATCGACATTTAGAATCATGGTTGTGATACACAATCAGTTAAAAACACACTAGTACACTTTGAGAAGCAGACATCAATATGCATAGCAATTAGCGAACAACATTTTAATTGTGCCAACAGAAATAAGATAAACATAATCACTAATACGGTAAAAGATTTTGAGAGATGGAGATTTCTCTTCAAAAAATAAAAGAGATGAAGATTTACTTTGACAGTCTGCATTAACACTACTACACAGATCTCACATCACAAAAATTTGAACAAACAGGACAAAAATTGGTATGCACTATGGCACAAACAGCCAAAGAGCCAAGGGAAGAACAAGATCTATGATAAAGACATGTCCCTACTGTCTTTTGTGAGCAGTTAGAGGTGAAAAGAAAAAGGGATTTTATTTCTAAAAGACAAGGGAAACACACAAAATACAAAACAAAATCTTATCAAGATGAGACCGAAAAGAAAATGGAAAACAGACAAGGGAGAAAAAATATCACAAAGCCCCAGAGCGATAGGGTCACATCCTAGAGCAACTGAAATATCAAGCCATGTTGCAATCACAGCATCATTGTCTGCCTCACATTCATGGCGATTTGGAAACCCAATTACTGATCTTAGTAGTCCCTTCTTCCACTCTTGATAGACTGAGGAACCATGGGAATCTAGAAGATAGAGTAACATAAAATCCGGAATTTCTGTATCACAGAGATCTATCCTAAATTGAATTTCTCAAACAATCATTGCCTCGGAACAATTCCCATGTCCTCATATCTGAATAAGATACTCTTATTGGAACCAACTAGGTCAGCACTTAAAATCTCATGTTGATGCCAAAGGTCATCTTAGTCAAAAGGATGACTGTCAGAAGTCTAGACACAGTGCACATTATGAACACCCATAAATTGTATTACAATAAACAATCTTCATAAATAACAAAATAATCATTTGAGCTCAAATTTGAACAATTAAAGGTCTTAGAACATTTTAGGATGCTTACAATTGTAAACATTCCTTAATTAAGGTCAAATGCCAACAGTTACCTGATTATCTATCCTGCGTGATTCATGACGTTCTGTCCCTATAACATGAAGTCCACCAGCTAAAATAACCTGATGAATTATAGGAAAAAATCCTTAAGACAGGATAAATCTAGCATTATGGAAAAACATCCTAATACTATCAAATAAATAAACCTTCTTTTTTTCCTCCTCAGTGTAAGACTTATATTCTTCAACGATTTGCATAAACACATCCCTCAATTTCGCCAAAACCTCATCTTTTGTAGGTCCCTACAATAGATTTGTCAAACAGGATGTTAATGATTTATATAAACATACAAAATGTATCATAGAACAGATTAAGAGAAGAAAAAATAGAAGCAACTGAAAAAAGAATGGTTAGAATAATAATAAAATATATTGGTCCATTAATTCCAGCCACCGGTTACAAAAATGTTGCATTAAAAGTTTAAAGTTTGTCCCTGTCTTATGATCTCAATTAAGAATTTAAGAATGCAGTTGTGCAAAAAATTATATGGGTACTTTCATCTGATTATGTTGTTTAAAGAGGTATTATGGAGTAAGATTGGAAATTCTTAGGAGCACATCACATGCTGTTTAAGTGTGGAAATTAATATGCATATTAGATAATATTTACAAAAACACAAAAAAAAAGCAAGGAACAGATCACTGCAAGCATCTCAATCATGAAAGTAAATATTTGTCCTGGACTCCTGTTACATCTACTAATTATCCAAAAAGCATGTATATTATTTTACTGCTTGAGTGCTCATTAAAGTTTACTTAATCCGTCATATAACTTACCTTCTCACATGAATATGAAAGCCTCTCTTCCGCTTCAAGCTCTGTCAGTGACTTCTGTCCCCATGTTCGGACAGCCAAGTTCACAACATCCTCGGCCAATATTACCTTCTCTTTAGATAATTCACATGGAAATAATTTCTCGTTAACCTACAAGAAGAAGAACAAGAGAAAAAAAATAAATTTTTAAATAACTATATATATTTGGACCCTTCAGTAGTAGTAACATTGATGAGTATGATGAGTGTACCTTCCAAATTTTTTTCGGAGGAAGCTTCTTTACAGACACAAATAGTCCATCTACTGGCTTTGCAACTCTGCAATTTTAACTGTTAGAACTATCTTGTGGCCTAGTGCGTTATATAGGGGTTATATGGGCTATTGGATATCCATATAGTTAGTTACCCCTATATATATGTAAGCTCTTCCTTTCAATGAGATGATTATAATCATTTTCTCTAACCCAAAACATGGTAGAGCAGAGGGTTTAGGGTTAATAAATTAAAAAAAAAAAGGGGGACTCCAGCAACCACTGCCAACCAGTAGAGGTCTGCCAGTTGTCAGCAGCAGCCGCCAGACCTTCTAGGGCAGTCCAGCAGCACTGCTGGCCCCTAGCGCACCTGCCGGCATCCTTCCTAGCCATCACCACGCTTCTCTCCTCTACTGTGCTTCTGACAGCCCTTGCAGCCTTAGCTGCTGGTTGCACCTCATATATTTAGGTTGCTGCACAAGTTTTCGGTCCTGGACACGTGTCATCCAGCAGTAAATTGCACCCCACCCCCTGGTTTTGTGTTCATGCTGTTTCGGAGATTTGTTCTGTGTGTTCTTCATCTGATTTTCATAAAGATTAGACTGTGTGGTGCCGATTAAGACCTGTTCCTATCAGACTGTCAAAAACAGACCCTCTTCAGACCTGTCTGTGCCTCATCTATGCTGATTTGTTGAAAAATGACTTCCTCCTCATCTTCTCATAACATGTTGGTGAAAAATCTCAATGAAACTCAATCGTAAAAACTATTTGTCGTGGCCTCAACCCATTGAGACCTTCATTGGTGCTCATTGGAAGATCCGCCATCTCACACATGACCCCCCTGGACATAGAGGATGCAACGTATGAAAATTGATTTGTTGATAACTATGCTGTCATTTCGTGGCTTGTAAATAGCATGGAGAAGAATATTTCTCAAAGTGTTATGATGCTTAAACCTGTCAGGAGGATTTGGGACATGTTGAAAAGCACTTACGAGGACGACAAAAATATTTCTTATATTTGTGAGATTTATGAGCAACTCTTCACTATATGACAAGACGACTGATCTGTTCAAAATGTTTATACCTCTCTCCATGTACTTCTTAACGTGTTGAAGGTCTATCAACCCTTTGTGGCTAATGTCTCTAAAATGAAAGAATACCATGAGGAGCTCGTTGTTGCCATCTTCCTGACTACTCTCAATCTTGAGGTCTCCTCCTAGATTCGTAGCTAGATTATTGGAGTTGACAGCATCTCATCTCTCTTGTTCACCTTTTCACATGTACTGTAGATTTCTACAGCAACACCTACTTAGTTACAAACTAGTCCACCATGGTTAATGCCACTCGTGGCCATGGTCACTTGTTGAGCAGGGGGGGCATGATACTCGCAGGTGTAATCATTGTGGTTGGATAAATCACACTTTTGAAAAGTGTTAAGACAAATTTGACCGACCTCAATGGGCTCAGCATGTGAGCACAAAGACTTCGGGTTGCACCCTCTATAATGATCATATCCCAAACTGACTATGAGAAGTTCCTTTGGTGACAAGCTACCCAGTCCTCTGTTACCGCCTCACATGCCATCATCTTAGGTACAAGTGACTTTTTAGCTTCTCAAAATAGTTCAGATATTATAGATTCTGATATTTCCTCTCATATGTCAAGTACTTATGATATATTTACCCATCTCTCATGTTTAACTCACATTTATTTTGTTGTTATTGCCAATGGTAGTCATTATCTTATGACTAAGGAAGGGGTGGTTCAAGCTTCTTCTCATATTACTTTTGATAAAGTCTTTTATATTCTAGATTTTTCTATTAACTATTTTCCATTAGTGTTATTACTAAAATTCTCTATTATTTTGTGATTCTTTCCTTCTTATTGCATCTTTCAGGATTTATAGGCGGAGAGAGGAATTGATTTGGACCATAAGTATGATCATGGTATTTACATATTGATTCGTAATAACATACGTCGAGGACTAGCATCAGTGGTTACCACTCCTAAGTCGTCTCTTTTGTGGCATTATCATCTTGATCACCTCTCTCATCGTAATCTCCAGTAAGCTCTTCCTTAGATTTCTATTCGGTCTGTTACTTGTGAGTCGTCTCAATTCAGTACCATCGTGCTACCTATAAGAGTTTGTCTCTTACTAATAGTTAAAGTTTGTTTGAATTGATCCATTGTGAACTGAAATCCTACTTGTGTGTAGTCTGTGTCTAGTTATAGGTATTATATTGTCTTTATTAATGATTATCATGTCTCAAGGATTTACCTACTTAAGGACAAAATGCATGTGCTTGATGTTATCAAAAAATTCTTTACTAAAATAATAATTCAATTTTCTACTTTTCTAAAAAAAATTCGCACTAACAATGCTTCGGAATTTGTTTAAAATAATCTTCAAAATTACTGATGCTCCTGTTGTAGGAACCGAAATATCTAGCACCTTACAAGTATATCGACGACGGCCACGTCCTTCCAGTACCAATCCCTCTTCATCTTCTGTAGTTCTGCCACCCGTTGATCTTGATTTGCCAATTGCCATCAGAAAAGGTACACACTTCATCTACTGTACATCATATATCCCATTTTATGAGTTATGAGCGACTTCATCCTTCCTTCCGTGTATTTACCTTGTCTATCTCTTCTAAGTCCATTCTCAGGAATTACCAGAAGGTAAGTCTAGTACCTCATCAGTGAAAAGCAACTATGAATGATGAAATGGAGGCACTGAGATCCCATGGGACGTGGACATTAGTATCTAGACCAAAGCAAACCAATGTTATTTCTTGCAGATGGTACGGTGGATCGATACAAAGCCTAATTGGTTGCTAGGGGGTTCACACAGGAATATGGCATTGATTACACTGAGACCTTCTCTCTTGTTGCCAGATTAAATTCCATCAGAGTCATTCTATCAATGACTATAAATAACTCCTGGAATCTGTGCTAACTAGTGTATATGGAGCAATCTTCAGGTTATGTTACTCAGGGGGACAATCAGGTATGTCTACTTAAGAAAACAATTTATGGACTAAAATAGAGTCCACGAGCCTGATTTGAAAAGTTTAGCAGTATTGTATCTACTTGTGGCTTCCGCCACTGTGTGGTAGATCACTCTGTATTCTACAGCCGAACAAAGGATGGTTGTGTCCTATTGGCTGTCTATGTGGATGATATCTTGATTACAGGAAGTGATACCACTGGTATTCACGAGACAAAGGATTATTTGCAGAAGTACTTTGTTACCAAAGACATGAGCAGACCTAAGTATTTCCTAGATATTGAATTTGCATTTGCTAAAGACAGGATGATTCTATCACAGAGAAAGTATGCTATGGATCTCATACAGAAGACTGGACTTTTCGGATGCAAGCTTGAGACTACCTCTGTAGATCAAGGTCTGAATTTTTGGGATAACTCCTCACCTTCATTAGAGAATGTTAGTAGATACAGGAGACTGGTAAGAAAGCTGATTTATCTTACTGTTAGTCTGTTACTCGGCCTGATATTGCCTACATTGTGGGGATTCTTAGTCAGTTTATGCAGGAACTACGAATGGTACACTGACTAGGAGTCTTAAGGGTGCTGGCCTACATCAAGAAGACTCCAAGCAAAGGTTTGATCTATAAAAAAAATGGTCACCTGCAGATAGAAGCCTATTCAGACTCTAGTTATGCTGGAAATAGAGGAGATAGAAAGTCCACTTTTGGATATTATACATATGTTGGGAGCAATCTTGTTACATAGCGCAACAAAAAACAGAATGTGGTCTCTCGCTCCAGCGCAGAAGCAAAATATAGGTCCATGGCCCACACTACTTGCGAGATGATATGGCTTCGCTCACTTCTGACTGATTTGAATTTTTCTACTCATTCACCTATATCCATGTATTGTGACAATCAGGCGGTTATTTACATTGCTAATAATCGCACTTTTCATGAACGCACTAAACATATTGAGGTGGATTGTCACTTCGTTCGTGAGAAAGTGATGCAAGGAGTCGTGTCTACTCCCTATATCAAGTCATCTGATCAATGTGCTGATGTTTTCACTAAAGGACTTAGTATTGGGACTTATAGTTATCTTTGTAACAAGCTGGGCATGATCGATATATATGTTCCAGCTTGAGGGGGAGTGTTAAGTCTTATGTTAACCTTATAAGGTATTTGGATATCCATCTAAGGATCAATTTAATGTATTACCCTATATATGTACTCTTTTGAGCCTTAATAATAGTTTATATCATTGTTTACCCATTAGCACAGTGTTAAAAGATGTTTATGCATGTTTTGGATATTTTTGAATGATTCTTGTGATCCTTGTGAATTTTTATGGAATTTTCTTAACTGATCTTATAAGGGCCAAGCAGAAATTCCTAGCAAAACTTCCTATCGAAAACTAGTAACGGATCTTACTAGCAAAAATAGCCAGCGAATCCGGGTGGCGATTTTAACCGACGGAAATGACCATTGAAACCTGTGTTTTTCAGTAACTCAGAAGCTATTTCAATAAAAGTGCTTTGATTGAAATGTAGAATATACATGTAAATACATGAATAATGCATGAAAATAAATAATGAAATGGCTTATGTAGAAATAAAGCTTTGATGATGATTTTCATAAAATGATAAACATTATATGTGTGGAAATGCATGTGGATTAAGGATTTCCTAAAATAAGTAGGAAATGCCTAGAAATGAATATGAACAAATAAATGGACAAATAACATGATTATAGTTAATGAGAACTATGAATGTGAAAATGGATGATTGAGAATGAGTTTTGATAATAATTTTGAAAGTGATTTAAAAGAGTTCTAAAAGAAGCCGCAAATGTTTTAAATGATTTACCGAATTTTGTAGGAACCACATAAAGGTCGGTTGGTTGTACCGACGAAGGGTAGTGAGACCTCTGACTATGTGCTGTAGTACTGTAAAATCCGGGAGATGATAACCAGGAGATCTCTCAGTACAGGTGTTGATTAGGTCTAGGGTTAGAGTTCCTAAGTACTCGGGCACCCAAAGATGTCATAGAGTAGAAGCACTCCGTACTTGTACCAGTGAGGGTACGCTACTTTGAGGCTATGACCGGGACAATTGGTCGTCTATGCAGGGTGGTTCACCACAGCATTGCAGTGTGAACTGGGATGGAGCCTTACCAACTGCTTGAAGTCAGGTCGGTCACTCGTGGCTAGGATAATACGGCAGGTTTTTGAAACAGATTGAGATTTGTGTGTTTGCTAACTTCCAATATTGTTTTGTAAATGAGATGAATTATGCTTTGGGCTAAATGCTAGGTGATAAAATGATTTTCTGAAATGCATAAAGTGATTTGAAAATGTGTATGAGATTTTAAAAGAAAATGACAAAAGAGTTTTGAAAAGTCATGATTTATAAATGTTTTTCACCGATTACGTATGTTGGATTTTCAAGAATCGTATTTTCCTCGTGACTTTAATAGTGATTCAGGCTTGCTGATTTAGTATGCGTGAGTTTGGGACACGTACTAGATGACATTCACAACACTCATGCGTGATTTTAAATTATTTGTTTCAGGTGCATAGCTAGAGATGTAGTCTTTTTCTAGTGTAATTTTCGGAGTCACTTACATGTACATAGGTCTGGATTATGATTTGAAATTATTTAATTAATTATTTTTACTAAATTAGATTTAAATAAATTATTTGAGTAGTTTTTGTACTATTATGTAGTATTGGGGCATTACAACTCCACTAAACCACAATCTAATGTTTTGAGATAACTCTTCAAAAGTGTATGAGGATGCAAGTCAATATTGGTAACTAATTGAAAAGCTGATTTATTAACAGTTATCCGTCCAAATGTTTCCTATGTAATAGGACTTCTCAATCGATTTATGCATAAACCTAGAGTAGTCTATTGACAAAGTACTTTCCATGTATTAATGTACATCAACAACACACCTCAGATTTACAAAAAGAGTAGGCACCTTGAAGTAAAAGTATATTCAAACCCCAACTATGTTGAAGATAAAGGAGGTAAAAAGTCAACTTCAGGATATTGTACGTATGTAAGAGGAAATCTAGACACATGATGAAATAAAAAGCAAAATGTTATGTTCAAATCTAGTTTAGAGGCAGAATATCACAACTGTGAAATGATGTAACTCAAATCTTTATTAGATGAACTTGACTTCATAATAACGATTCCTATGTCTATGCACTGTAATAACCAGGCAACAATTTTCGTTGTTAATAATCCGATATTTCAAGAGTACACAAACATATAAAAGTTGACTATCACTATATACATGATTTGATGATGAGAAAGATCATTACTACATACACACCATCATCCGAGCAACTTACAAATATCTTTAGATATCTTTACTAAAGGTTTTGAGACATTTGAGTCACTTTGTAACAAGTTAGGTATGAATAATATGTATGCTTTAACTTGAAAGGGAGTGTTAAAACTATCTTGTGGCCTATTATGTTATATAAGGTTACATAGGTTGTTGGATATCCACATAGTTAATTACCCTATATATATATATATATATACATGTAATCTCTCCTAGTCAATGAGATGATTATACTCATTTTCTCTAATCCACAACATTAGCAATAGGAGATAGAAAGGCTAAAACAAGATGCTTAATTGCCTCAAACCTATGACAAACAAGACCACTCTCTAGCAGATTGTTCGAAAAAGTAAGGAAAGACATCAAAGTAGACAAAAGAGGAATAAGAAATAGTTTTAGAAAAAGTCTGTTAGTTATTTTGTGTTAGCAGATGTTACTTTCTTTAAGTCCATGTGTTATTTAGGAGAGTCTCTGTCTGTGGAAAAGTCTGTTCCTTTCCCGTCCATTGTTGAGCCTCCAATTATTGATCACCATGACACTTCTGTTCATCCTAGAGATGTTACTCGTCCTTTGTAGGTGTATCGGCGTCATCAAGGTCCACGATCCACCAGTGCCTCCTGTGGCAGAATCAACCTCCTCCACGAATGCAAATCCACCTCCAAGCAACTTGAATCTTCCCATTACACTTCAAAAAGGTATTTGTTCTTCTACTGCCCATCCAATATCCAATTTTTTGTCATATGACTCTCTACATCCTTGTTTCTGTGCCTTTGCTTTGTCCCTTTCTTCTGAGTATATTCCCAGGAATCATCAGGAGGCATTCTTACTTCCACAATGGAAAACTGCATTAGATGAAGAGATAGCTGCTCTGACAATCCGTGGTACTTAGGAGTTAGTGACTTGTCCTGTTGAAGCTAATGTAGACACTTGCAGATGGGTGTACACCATCAAGTACAAGGTTGACAGCACTATTGACAGATACAAAGTCAGATTAGTTGCACGGGATTTCACTCAGATATATGGGATTGATTATGATCAAACATTCTTTTCAGTGGCTCACCTCAACTCCATCAAAGTGGTCTAGTCTATTTCTATCAACAATTCTTGGAATCTCTACCAATTAGATGTCAAGAATGTATTTCTGTATGGTGATTTGACAGAGTCTTCGCTTATAGAGCAACCTCTAGGATATGTTGCTCAAGAGGAAGGACAGAGTTTGCAAGTTAAAGAATGTGATTTATGAACTTAAGCAGAGTCACAGTGTATGATTTGAAAAATTCAACAAAGTTGTAATGAAAGAAGACTTCAAAAGGTGTGCAGTGGACCACTTAGTGTTCTACAGGAAAACAGGTCGTAGTTGTGTTCTTCTGATGGTCTATGTTGATGACTGGAAATGACAGAGAAAGCATTAGAGAAGTGAAAGACCACCTTAGTACGCACTTTGTTACTAAGGACATGGGAAGATCGCGATATTTTCTGAGCATAGAGTTTACTTATGCAAATGACAAAGTTTCGTTGTCCTAGAGAAAATATGTTCTTAATCTTCTTCAAGATACAAGTCTTTTGGGATACAAACTCGAGAGTACCCCTATTGAACAGTCACCATCCTTCTGGGATATAAATTCTGAGTTAATAGAAAACCCTGACCAATACAAGAGATTGATTGGTAAATTAATCTACTTGACAGTGACTCAGCCAGACATAGCCTATGTAGTGAGTTTGCTTAGCCAGTTCATACCTAAACCTAGGAGAGTGCATTGGAATGAAGCCTTGTGTGTCCTTGCCTATGTAAAAATTGCTCCAAGCAGAGGTTTAATATACAAGAATAATGGCCATGTGGATATCGTCGCATATTCTGACTCAAGATATGTAGGAGATCGAGAAGATAGAAAATCCACATCGGACTTCTGCACTTATGTGGAAGGAAATCTTATTACTTAGCGCAGAAAAAAACAGAATATAGTATCAGGTCCAGTGCAGAAACAGAATATACGTCTATGGCTCAGACAGCGTGTAAGATGATGTGGATTAGATCTTTGTTGTAAGAGCTTGATTGTATATCAGAAAAATCCATGCCGATGTATTGTGATAATCAAACAACTATTTTCATTATCAATAATTCAACATTTTATGAGCGTACAAAGTATATAGCGGTTGATTGTCATTACATTCGATATATAGTGATTAGAGGCGTTATCTCTACCCCTTACACTTAATCATCAGAACAACTAGTTGATGTCTTTACAAAGGAATTGAGTGTTGAGGTGTTTCAGTCTTTGTGTAACAAGCTAGACATGATTGATTTGTATGTTCTAGCTTAAGAGAAAGTATTAAAGTTGTCCCTTAATCTATGTTAGTGTGAGTTATGTGTTAGTTGGATTAATAGATATCTATTTACCCTTGGATATCTAATAGTCCCTATATATATGTAACTTTCTCTTTTAGAAATAATATAGACACTTTTTATCTTTCCCCACAACAGTTGTCAAGTACGAAAAAAAGAGAAACAACAATGCATAGGCCAAATGATAACTAGTCATAGCTAGATGATAGCAAATATTGTTGATAACATGTCAATAGATACTATTCATGAGTAAACATGTGAAAAATATTCTAATGTAATATAATATAGAAAAAACAATTACCTTGGCATCAGCATCTCACGTAACTTGAGCTTTGCCATAAACTCTGCATTTCCTCCTAGGATGATATCTGTTCCACGTCCAGCCATATTGGTTGCAATTGTCACAGCTCCAAGACGACCACTTTGTGCTACTATTTCTGCTTCTCTCTCTACATTTTCTGGTTTTGCATTCAGAACCTTCAAAAGGGATTTTAATGTAAGACAAGAATGCTAATTACTAAGACATGTAACTGGATGGTAGCAATTGAGAAATGAGCTCAAGTTCTTCATTTCTCGACATATATAGAGGTGTTAATTGGCCAAAACTTTGGAAGTGAGAAATGGAGAAAAGAGAAGATGGGACAGACAGGAATATGGGTTCGTTCCATGATTAACCATATTTCA
This sequence comes from Posidonia australis, assembly GCA_024699735.1. Classification (NCBI taxonomy): domain Eukaryota; kingdom Viridiplantae; phylum Streptophyta; class Magnoliopsida; order Alismatales; family Posidoniaceae; genus Posidonia; species Posidonia australis. The sequence continues at coordinate 23,019 of JAMKQA010001185.1, forward strand.
GGAATTTAAACCCTTATATTAGAACATTAAACCCAAGTTAGTGACTAATCTAATACTCATAAACCTGGTTAAATCATTTAACAAAGTACCCATTCTAGTAGCTCATGTTAGTCCAATCAGGATGGACTAACAACCAGTGAGACTAGTGAGATCAATTGAAAACATTAGCTAAAACACTGACTTAATAGAAGGAAGTAGTATGAAATACAACAACATGATCCATACTAACATTGAGCCACCACATAATTTATACTAACATGAGCCGCATGCCTGATCAGAAGTACGAGGGTATGCTATAAATATAAGGCATTTTATATTCATTGGATATCAATGTAGCAAACTAACAATTTTTGCCACTCCATGTAGTGGGATTAAGGCATGGTGATGGTGATGGTTGTTGCTATCATCTTCGTAGTCATTGTGTAACATCAGGGCCTGATTATCTATTTTTTTTATAATAAACCATGTATTATTTGTAATATTGTGTTTAATGATTTATTAATGGATAATCTGTTGTTTTTTTGGTTGTGTGTGGTTGTGGGTGGTTTTCTGTGCATTAGGTTATGATTTGGGCCCTATTTGGAGTCCGATTTGAGGATGCACAGCTGTCTCGATTTGCATGTCATTCTTTTTCTTTTCTTTTCTTTCTCTTTTTCTTTCTTTCTTCCGCGAGCCCTACCTTCCACCATTTCTTCTCTGTCTTCTTCTTCTTCCTCTTCTCCCTCTCGTGCCACCACCGACGGAGGCCCGTGCCTCCTCATCTCGTCCGACGGGATGGGTGGCCGGCGTCATGTGGATGGGGATGGAGATAAGAGGGGGAGGCAGTGGCGGAGCGGAGGAAGTGTGCTGCGCAGAGAGGAAAGGAGGGAAGAAAGGGAGCTGAGGTGCACGCGACCGTGGGAGGAGGTGGTGAGCTGAGCCATCCGGACGTCTCGCCAGAGCTCGTGGAGGCTTGCCGGAGTGGGGTAAGGGTCACCGGTAGCCCGAGTAAGGTACGCGACCTCCTACTCCTCCTTTTGTCCGTTTTGGGTTAACTGTAGGTTTTATGCATAATATAGGAATAAATGCATGAAAAATTGTATAAATTTTGTATGTGATTGAGAATGTGTTGTTTAGCATGTTTATGATATTATCATGCTGAATTATGGACTTGTTATGCGGTTTTTGTGGATTAATGAGAAGCATGCTACAGTATTCGTTTTTGAGCTCTATACCTTAATGATTTTTGTTAGAGCAGCATGCTTAGTGGATTTGTGATTAGTTTGAGGAGTTTTGAAGTAGACGTGAGAGTCTACACCCCATGTTTCTATGAGATTTTATGGATTTTTATTGAGAGGTCCGATCCTTACTCCCACTTGGGAGAGAAAAGGAGGACAGTGGCTGCAGAGCTTTCTACAACAGCAGAAAACGGCATACCGTTTTTGCTCCCAGCGGCAGATCAGTGCCTTTGACTCTGGTCGACCGGTGGATTTCGGTCGATCGTTTTTCTCTGTCTGAAAAATCTGACAGAGATTCGACATACAGTTTGGGAAACGGTATGCCGAATTAGAGAAAAACGGCATACCGTTTTGGGAAATCAGTATGCCGATTTTGCCCTGTGTTGTTAAATCTTCTAATGATTTAAATGGTTGTTTTGGTATTATTAAAGTATGTGCTTGGTGTTTTACCCCGTGTAGTGACATGGAGGCATGTAGTATCCCAAATTGTGGATTTGGACGTAGTTTTTGGGTTTTGACCCTATAAATGATTTAAAAGATGGTTTTGTATGGTTTTTGGGCTTGAGACCCAATGGATGATTTGTTGTGGCTGTGATGGCCGGTGTGGTGACCCCAGTGGAGGGTTGTGTGTTGCAAGGAACAGAGTCCTGC
>JAMKQA010001186.1:0-30872 GCA_024699735.1 Posidonia australis
CCCCCCCCCCCCCCCCCCCCCCCCCCCCCCAAAAGCATAATGGCATAAATGATTATGATAATCATTAGAATGGTTTAGGGTTTGCCTAAAAATGAATTAGCAAGATTTCACTTAGGGTATGGGTAGAATAAAAGATGAAATGATTTAGAAATGGTAGATTCTTTCCCCAGATGGTTTAGAGTGGACTTTAGGGATAATGATAGTGTCACTAGGTCTAGGATTTGTGTCGTTTTGTATGCAATGCACTGAATGGAGTATTTAGTGGCACTATTCCAGGTGTTTGAGCCGATCTGGTTGTGCACCCGAGGGACACGAGCCAATAGGTGTCTTACACTTGGCACCAAAGCATGTGAGTTCCGGTTGTGTTTGCCTTGCAGTTGGTGTTTTCTTGGGTTGTGGTAGTGGGTTGAGCGAGTGCTCGTGCACCCAGATGCTCCCAAGGTGCTTTTGCTTGGGCCTGACAAGAGAGCTGTCGAGGCTGTGCTTTGTTTGTGGTTTCTCGGCCTTTGATTTCCATGTCGTTGTTGGGCACAATATTGCTTGAGCCTTAAAAGATATCTAATGGTTTTTGAAAAAGGGTTTTCCCAAAAGAAAGTTTTGGAAAGAAAAGAGAACAGATTTGAAAGTGGTTTTGGAAAGAGTTTTTTGGTGTTTTCTGTTTGTGTTGGGAGTTGAGATACCTGAGGTGGAGATTTGTCGGGTCTTGGAGGTATGATACTCCTTGACTGTTGTTTCGAGGCTAGGGTTGTGGTTCATGGGTTGAGGTGTTTCGTAGCATGACAGAAAGACATGATACTCCTGCTGTCGTTGTGAGCATTGAGGCTCAGGTGTTGTCGGGTGTGGAGGTATGAGACTCCTTCCTGAGCACCGTGTGGAGGGCATCGTGAGGTGGTGTACCCTGTGGTGGCCAGTACGGGTGGGACGCGCGCCCCGTAGCTGGTAGCGTCCTGAGAGATAGGACTGCCTTTCCAAGGAGCGGTTGGCTTTGTTGAGGGTTCTCTTGAGAGGGAGAATCGCGGGACGGTGGTTGGCTCCCACACAGGATGGCACACCGTGGCAGTGCAGAATGTCATGGTCACTCCTTGTTGGACTTGTTGTGGCCAGTGTTGTCTGCTTGGCTCCAGGTAGTTCGACACACTGTTTGTGCTTGTGCGGAGTCCTGGTTTGAAAAATCAGGCTCTAGGCTTATAGGAGGTTGTGGTTTTGGCACCTATTGAGGCATAGTGCTTTGGGAGCGGTGGCTCCATTGTTTGGGAGCAGGTGCTCCATTGTTTGGGAGTAGTGGCTCCGTTGTTGTGGGAGCAGAGGTTCCATGGCTTAGTGTGTGCTTGGATCCAGAGGGGACCATGTTGTGCAGACTAAAGTCTCTGTAGCGTGCTTATGGTGTTGTTTGGGCTTGAGATGGTGAGAGTAGCCTTCTCGGGCATGCATAAAAGGTTTTAAAAGTGCACGCATGTGTTTTTAAAAGGAAATGAAAAGAATGGTATTAATGGCATGGTTTTGTGATTTTGTGGCCAACTAGGCAGTGGTAGACTGCCTGGTTTAGTGTTGCGGCGTCCGAGAGAGATGCCAATGCTTGTGTGCTAGACGTCGGTGGATTTCCTTTCTGGTTTGTCAACATCCAGGTGTGATGCCCGTGCTTGGTTGCCCTCGACATAGGTTGTCGAGTTGTAGTTGGGGTGCGTGCTGGGTGACCGTTGAGTGGTCACTCACGTGTGCTTTGTTTTGTGTGTTTTTGGTAGGTGCAAGATAGTAGTTGTCGGTTGCTAGTGCACATTGGAGGAGTCACGCCACCACTCATCAGGGATCCAGGTGAGTGATTGTTTAGTTTATTTTTGTTGTTTAGTAGTTTTATTTCCTGTTGAGAGTACTTAGCCTTAGTTACATCATTAGTGTAATTGTTGGTTAATACTAAAGATAAAACAAATAATAAAATAAATATTTGTTGCTAGATTTAGTGGTAGCGACTTGGGGGTCGTAACAATTGGTATCAGAGCTTAGGTCCACGTAGGGGCACTAGCCTAGGGATGTCTGGTTGGGTGACTCTGTAGAATTGCACTTCATGCATTCCTGCACCTTGATTTTTTTTTTTATTCATTTTCCTTGCTTGCAGTGTTGAGGAGTGTCTTCGGCTCTAGCTCCTGTTCGGCGAGGATTGTATGCAAGGGAGTGACGGTCTGTATTCTCGATTGGGAGTGACGGTCTGTATTCTCGATTGGAGAAGGACGTCGACTCCTTGTAGGATGGATTCCTAGTGGTTGGATATCTTGTGATCGCTGATTTGGTAGAGCTGCTTGAGAGATAGTAGTTGGGAGCGGAGCATGAAGTGGTGTTCACTCCTGTGGAGTGGTTCGCTAGGATCTCCTCAACTCCGTGGGGTGGGTGTGGTGCTGCCCAGGGGTTATGCATTGGTTAAGCATTGTGTTGCCCGTGGGTGTGGTGGTGGTTGATTTCTGGGCATGACTCTATGCTGATTGGCAAGGTACGAGGCCCTGTGGTGCGTGTGGTCAGATGAGTCGCACTGCCTAGATGTTGTTCCCATCTGTTAAGGATCCTGGTCTGCTTGGCGTGCTACACCTGCGTGGAGGTAGGCCATTTGCTGAGGAGATGCCTTGTTCCTTCGAGGGGGATTAGGAGACCTCCATCGGTTGACCAGAGGATGTGTTTCCTTTAAGGGGGTTAGCCACCACCCAGTGCTAGGCAATTTGGTGTTTTGCTGTGGAGGGTTGGGTGCCGTAGTTGTTTGCCTCAGGTATACCATCCATAGTTGTTGCTGCTTCTTGTTTATTTGTTTGTTGTTGTTGTTTGCCTGTTTGTCTGTTTGCTGTTTGTTTTGCTGGTGTTTGTTGTTGTCGGTGGTCTATGGTTGTCGTCAGTCGTCTATCTGTTGTTGTTGATGTCAGTGTGGGAGGATGCCTGTAGTTCCGTCCTCCTATTGTCGCATCTGGGTGAAGCTTGAGGCATTCCAGATGTGTGGTTGTTGTTGTCCTTGTGGTGGTTGCGGAGGATGCTTTGACTTCCATCCTCCTATCGTCTCTGGGTGACTCGGTGGGTCCCCAACTGTCTGTTGTCATCTCTGGTTGACTCGGTGTGTCTCCAGCTGTTTGTTGTCGTCTCTAGGTGACTCGATGGGTCCCCAACTGTCTGTTGTGGTCTCTGGGTGACTTGGTGGGTCCCCAGCTATCTGTTGTCGTCTCTGGGTGACTCGGTGGATCCCCAGCTGTCTGTTGCTGTTTCTGGGTGACTTAGTGGGTCCCCAGTTGTCTATTGTGGTCTTTGGGTGACTCGATGGGTTCCTAGGAGTGTGTTGTTGTTTTGGGGTGGCTCTGGTGAGTTCCCCAAGCCTATGTTGTTCCTTTTAGATGCTTTACCTAAGGATGGGGTATCTGGGGGAGGGTAGTGCGCGTAGAGTCATGCATTGGTGTTGTGCGGATTTGTCACACATGTTGTTTGGGGCTTGACCATGGTGTGGCATAGCCCGATGTGTTGTTTGTTGTGCGTTGCTTTGGGGTATCTTGTCGGGATACCTAGTGGTCTTGGTGGGTTGTGGCTCGGGTGGCTTTGTGCCATTTGGGCGGTGGAGATTTTTCTCCAGTGTTTCCTTTGGGTGTCCTGTTGTTGATTTTCTTGTTTGTTTAGGGGTCGGATGGCGTATCGCTATCCGACCTGTGGAGATCTTGCTTCTCTTGTATTTGCTTTTAGGTTTTGGGTTTCTGCGGCGGAGATGGGGCGAGTCAAGTGGAGCTGGCTGCCCATCTCGTTTGGTGGCATTGTTAGTTGAGCCGGTGGGTGTGATACCATGTGTTTTCCTCCAGGTGGTTGTTCCTTGATTTGGGTGTAACTATTCTCGATGATCTAGCAGAGGTATTTTCAGGATAGTGGCACCATGGAGAAGTCTGTCGGGAGGAGGAACGACTCGTGTTGGTTTGGACACTTCTGCTAGGAGTTGCTTTGGAGTGAAGATCTGTTTGAGTTTGACTCCTGAGAGGTCATTACCATTGGTGTGGTTGTTTCACTGGGAATAGTGACTTTTGTGGCCTTGGACTCTAGATTGTAGTATCTTTGACGTGAGCTTCACACTTAATAGGTGGCCTAAGTGTGTTTCAGTGATCTCACGTCTAGGCCTACAAGGCTGCTGTCGCAGCCAGTAAAGAGTCCACTAAATATCCGTTTGGGTTGGGATTAGTTCTTGTTGCGATGAGGCAACTTGGTGTCTTGTGGTTTTTGCCAGTTGGGCGGATCACAAGAGGAACTATGCACCCATGTGTTTTGGTGATTGGCCATAGTGGAGGTTGTGCTTTGGACTCGGTGGAGTGTAAATTTGGGAAGCAATTCCTAGAGACAGACAACACATGGTTGGCTAGTTTGTCTGAACACTCTAGATCCGTGAAGAGCTTTGTTGTGTCTCAGTCACCAGATATCTCTTGTACCATGGATTGGAGGGGGGTTTTCCAGGGTGATAAGAGTCGTTACTGAGCACAAGGTGTGGAGTTCGGTGGTTGTTGACCAAGTTGTGAATCAGAGTGGTGTAATGGAAGCGTAGCCAGAGCTGGTTGCACCTGGTCAATCCTGTGGTTGCGTGTCTCTGAGGGTGTCCTAGATGTTTCGTGACTCTAGGAGACACTGCTTCGAAGCCTCTAGGTGGAGATTTTTGTGCCTGGAAGGGATTTCACCCAGGATTTCAGTGGTGTTCGGACTCAAGGAGAGCTGAGTCCTTGGTGTTGCCCTGGACCTAAGTAGGATGAAATGGCTCTGTAAGGCGGAGATTTCTCCTACAGGTCATGGATTTTTGGTGGCATCGTTGTGTTCTTTTCTATCATTCCAGTGATGTCCTAATTTTGGTGCCCTTAGTGTTTCGCCAAGAAAATTCCGAGGGTGAAATTCCATTAAGGGGGTTAGGCTGTAACGACCTAGGTTTTTGGAGTGGTGCTTTGGTCAGATAATTAAGGTGAATTCAGGCGTGTTAGGCTTTGAGGGTCCCAATGCCTAATGTGGGACACGTTCTTAGTGGTGTCTGACGCTTGGATTTCGGGTTTCTGGCCTTTTGGTGTGGTGTGGTGTGGTGTGGTTTAGGCGTTGTGCTGGCCCTCTTAGGAGTTTTGTGGTTTCTCTTGGGCCGTGGAGGTTTGGTGGTGGATCCCTAGTGGCACGAGTCATGTGGATATGGAAGGTCGCGTGGTTTGGTTTCGTGCTTGCGGATTCCTTTCTTTCTCTTTCCTTTCTTTCTTTCTTTTCCTTCCTGGACCCCACCCCCACCCCATCTTGTTCTTCTTCTCCTCTTGCGCATGGGAGAGGGAGAGAAGAGAGAGAGGGGAGACAAGAGGGAGAGAGGGATTGTGAGAGAGAGAGGGAGATCGTGGGGGGGAGGAGGTTGCAGCCGTCGTCGTGTGGAGGAGAGGAGGAGCATCACAATCCATCTCGCATCGTCGCGTCTTCGGTGGAGGTACACACTCTGTTGATTTTATTTTGATTCCAAATTTGTACCATAGGTGCATGTTAGTGTGCTGGTAATTGTAGTGAATTTTATAGAATTTATTATGCATTTGTGGGCCATTTATGGTTGTTTTTATGGTTGGGGGTGAATAGTGTCTCCTTTGTGTTTTTTGTGGTTTTCTCGAGATCCACTTGATGGATCTCGGTGTTGTTTGTTTGGTTTGGATGACCTGGTTGAGATCTTCATTTTGATATATTGTTTGCATGGTTTGGTTTGGTGGTTTGCAGGATTGGGCTTTGGGTCCCATTTTGGGTTGCCCTGTAGTCGCTTGGTTTAGCATGCAGAATTATTTCGGTATGCCGTTTTTATTGCAGATTGTCCCCTCGACCCTTGGTTTGGTTGACCGAATTTATTCGATCTACTGTTCTAGGAGTATTGGGTGTTGACAGAATTTCTTGTTCGGTTTACCGAATCAGGGGTTTTCAGTCGACCAAGTGGTATTTCAGTCTACCAATTTGGTGCCCTGAGCCCCGATTCGGTCGACTATTCCATTTCGATTTGCCAGTTCAGGCCCTGATCCTACATTAAGTCATCTCATGTTTCGATTAATATATGTATATATGTGTATATATATATATAAATATTGGGGGGGATAAACATAATGGCATAAATGATTCGGATAATCATTAGAATGGTTTAGGGTTTGCCTAAAAATGAATTAGCAAGATTTCACCTAAGGTATGGGTAGAATAAAAGATGAAATGATTTAGAAATAGTAGATTCTTTCCCTAGATGGTTTAAAGTGGAGTTTAGGGATAATGATAGTGTCCCTAGGTCTAGGATTTGTGTGGTTTTGTGTGTGGTGCACTGAATGGAGTATTAAGTGGCACTGTTCCAGGTGTTTGAGCCGATCTAGTTGTGCTCCCGAGGGACATGAGCCAGTAGGTGTCTTACACTTGGCGCTAGAGCGTGTGAGTTTTGGTTGTGTTTGCCTTGCTGTTGGTGTTTTCTTGTGTTGTGGTCGTGGGTTGAGTGTAGTGCTCATGAACCTAAACGCTCCAAAGATGCTTTTGCCTGGGCTCAATAGAAGAGTTATCGAGGTTGTGTTTTGTTTGTGGTTTCTCGGCATTTGATTTTCGTGCCGCTGTTGGGCACAATATTGCTTGAGTTTTAAAGGATATTTAATGGTTTTTGAAAAATGAATTTTCCTTTCCTAAAAGAAATTTTTGCAAAGAAAAGAATACAGATTTGAAAGTGGTTTTGGAAAGAGTTTTCCGGTGTTTTTTGTTTACGTTGGGGGCTGAGATACCTGAGGCGAAGATTCGTCGGGTCTTGGAGGTATGATACTCCTTGAATGTTTTTTCAAGGCTAGGGTTGTGGTCCGCGGGTTGAGGTGTTTCATGGCATGACGGGGAGCTATGATACTGCTGCTGTTGCTGTGAGCATTGAGGCTTGGGTGTTGTCAGGTGTGGAGGTATGAGACTCCTTCCTGAGCACCGTGTGGAGGGCGCTGTCAGCAGGTGTATCCTATGGTGGTTAGTACGGGTGGGACGCGCGTCCCGTAGTAGGTAGCATCTGAGAGGCAGGACTGCCTTCCCAAGGAGGGGTTGGCTTTGTTGAGGGCTCTCTAGAGAGGGAGAATCGCGGGACGGTGGTTGGCTCCTACACAGGGTGACACACTGTGGCAGTGCAGAACATAGTGGTCGCTCCTCGTTGGACTGGTTGTAGCCAGTGTTGTCTGTTTGGCACCGGGTAGTTTGACACACTGTTTGTGCTTGTATTTGTGTAGAGTCCTGGTTTGGAAAATCAAGCTCTAGCCCTAGAGGAGGCCGTGTTTTTGGCGCCTGTTGAGGCGTAGTGCTTTAGGAGCGGTGGCTGCATTGTTTGGGAGCGGTGGCTGCATTGTTTGGGAGCAGTGGCTCCGTTGTTGTGGGAGCAGAGGCTCCATGGCTTGGTGTGTGCTTGGGTCCATAGGGGACCATGTTGTGCAGAGTTGAGTTTTTGTAGTGTGCTTTTGGTGATGTTTGGGCTTGAGATGGCGAGAGTAGCTCTCTTAGGCATGCATAAAAGGTTTTAAAAGTTCACACATGTGGTTTTGAAAGGAAAAGAAAAGAATGGTATTGAAGGCATGGTTTTGTGATTTTATGGCCTGCTGGGCAGTGGTAGACTGTCTGGTTTAGTGTTGCGGCGTCCGAGAGGGATGCCAGTGCTTGTGTGATGGACATCGGTGGATTACCCTTTTGGTTTGTCGACATCCAGGTGTGATGCCTGTGCTTGGTTGCCCTCGGCATAGGTTGTCGAGTTATAGGTGGGGTGCATGCTGGGTGACCGTTGAGTGGTCACTCACGTGTTCTTTGTTTTGTGTGTTTTTGGCAGGTGTAGGATAATAGCTGTTGGTTGTTAGTGCATATAGGAGGAGTCACGTCGCCACACTTCAGGGATCCAAGTGAGTGATTGTTTAGTTTATTTCTGTTGTTTACTAGTTTTATTTCCTATTTAGAGTACTTAGCCTTATTTACATCATTAGTGTAATTGTTGGTTAATAATAAAGATAAAACAAATAATAAAATAAAAATTTGTTGCTAGATTTAGTAGTAGCGACTTGGGGGTTGTTACATAATATGTCTTAATGCATGAAAATCAGAGTTGCATGCTTACATGGTAATTTTCTAGAATTTTATGATGAATATCATGCTTATTTGAATATAAATTGGATTTTTATGGAATATAAGGGAATCCATGTTATAAATGTTGGCTTTGATTATTGTGAAATGTGCATGATGTAGTAGTTGGCTTGCCCAATGTGTTTGAGGCTTGTTTTATGAATTTTGAGATGATTTTGGCCAAATAGCATATGCCTTGTTTGCTGAAACACTTGTAAGTACCTAGGGCACATATGCCTGTGCCATTTGGTTTGGTACTTTTTGGTTTTTTTAGTGATTTTAGGAATAAGCATGTTAGTGTTGGTTCCTTGAAATAAGCATAAAGGGCATAAATGTGTGGCTTTGGGTATGAGACCCATGTTTTTTAATATAGGAATAGAGTTTACTAAAACAAAAGATTTTGAGGAAAACCCATATGTTTTGAAAATGGATTTGATTTGGTTTTGGATCCATGTCGTTTTAGGTGCCAGTAATATGGAATGAAACCAATTGTCAAACACAACCATGGTTGCCGAGTTTGGGGCGATCGCGAGAAGCTAGAGTACCCCACTTGTGACAATATTGTTTGGGCCTAGGGATATGAGACCTAGGTGTTTAGATCACCGATGGTGTAGACTAGGCCTAGGTATATGAAACCTAGGTGTCCAGGTCACCAATGGGAGGTTAGGAAAAGACGTATCCCTGTACATATAAAAATGGATATTAAGGCCTATTAGCTAAGGTAGTGTCCTCCTATATGGACAACTTCATCACGGTAGTGCAGTAGGGTAGGGACGAGACCTCACCGACTACTTGTGTGCTTGGTTGCCTCTAATCAAGGTAACAATATTGAAAATGAATGTGAAATGTGAATATGGTTTTGAGCTAGAATCAGACTTTGAGTTTTGGCTTGAGGCTTTAGCCAGATTAAAATGAATTAAAGATGATAATTTGAGTCAGCTGCTAGCCAATGTTTGTATGAGTTTTGAGCCTTATAAGGCCTTGTGCTTTAGCCTAGATCTAGATGAAATATGGTTTCTAAAATGTATAAATGATTTGAAAAATGCATGAATTTTGAGAAAAGAAAATAATTAAAATGCATGGTTTTGTTAGGCTAGCTCTGGATGAAATATGGTTTCTCAAATGCATAAATGATTTGAAAAAAGCATGAATTTTGAGAAAAGAAAATGATTTAAAAATGCATAGTTTTGGAAATGAATTTTCGTTGCTTTTAGTTCAGGATTTGTGGTTTTCCCATGGTTTGCGAAATGATTGTATAAAGATAGAAATTAGAGTTTTCACGTGGTTTTCCGTAGTTGGCGTGTATTAGATGACTTAGAAGTTACTCACGTGTGTTTGATTTCTATTTGACTTTCATGTGCGTAGTTGGGTGCAATCCGATCACCGATGTTGGAGTTCTAGAGCCACTAGTTGACATCATTTCTGGGTAGTTTTTTCCTTAGTTATTTTAATTGTTGTAAATTATTATAATTAAGGAATTGATGCTATTTAGGTAGCGTTCCCATATTTGGAGCGTTACAACCTATATCACACTATGGAAGATAATTGAAATCTTATCTTGTAGAAAGGTTGCTATTTTACAGTAGTGAATGAAATAGAGTTTTAACTTAAAATGCAATTATGATATGCAATCTTAGAACTATTCAAATTCAACTCAACTGTGATAATTCTATTTCTACTTTTAGGTTGTTTTTTTTCTCTAATTTCCATGTGAGTGTGGAGGAGTTGCTTATTCCTGCTAGCAAACTATCTCAACATATCAGGTTTTCTATTTTTTCTATTGATTATTTTTCCTATGATTTAAACTTTAAAAAACTATAATGTACTTATCTATTAGTTTCCTTTTTTTTAGTATAGCTATTCTTGGCTATAGATACATTGAGAACTTGAACATCATAAGATTATGCGATATGCATACAGTAATAAGATGTAACACATTTTGGTTATGATACACAAACATTGTAGTCAGTTGGATTTTCATATATACTAAAATTCCTTATTTTTCTTCAAAAAAAGAGACATGTATACCTTACATGGCAGGGTGTTAGGTTTGTGATCCAACTGAATATTAGTTACGAGGCTCTGTATTAATTACAAAACATGACATTTTCCATTACAACATGATATTTTGAACATCATATATAACCCATCCTTATTTTAGTTACGTGCCTTACCATGACAACTATAATTGATAGTTTTGTAGTTATGTCTTAGGTTACCTTATTGATTTAGGCAAATAGAACTGAATAATTCTTATTGCTTTTTGTTATTTAGAACAGCAGTAGAAACTAGTTCGTTTTTACACATGCACTCCTAATTTGCTATGCATATGGATATGGAGCACCATAATATATCATGACAGGTAAATTGATATAGCATATTCAGAATCTTTCCAAGCTCATGCTTTTCCATGTCAATGGTATCATATGATATAGTTGCTTTCTTATAATATAGTTGCTTTCTAATATGCACTAGATTGAAGGTTGAGTAATTTCCTGAGTCTTGTGTGCTACAGCTAAGAAGAATATTTTAGCCATTACATCACGGGAGAACACAAAGGAGGTTCAATCATCATATTTTTATACTTAAGTTTCATTGTTCAACCTAGGCTTTTCTTCATCCTTTTCTCTTCACTTTCTTGGAAATCAAGTGTTGCTTTCTTTCTAAAATTTACTAGTTCTAATCTCTTTCTAGATACTGGTTCATCTTCTTTGTTTCTCAACTTCTAATTGTTTTACTCCAATAGAAATTCTAGTGACATGCAAGTGAGAAATTGCATGTGTTATATTTATTTATTTTAATTTTTTATAATTTTTTTACACTACTGTTCCCTTAGAATCCTAGATATGCATTTTTTTATTTGGGCAAATGATTCATGTTCATAACAACCCACACTAGGAATTTCTATAGCAGTTTTGGTTATCATGTGTGGTGAGTATTATTTACTTTGTTATTTTTCCTTATTGAGGTAATTAATTAAGTGATAAGATAACTTGGTAGATATAAATGCTACCTCATTATACTAAATTTAGACTTATTATGGTCTTCCTATTGCATGTAGTTTTTGATGTCCTAGATGAAACTTAGAACATCATTTTGATGAATGTTTTGAATTTATTGACCAAGCTAAGAGAGCTGCTGGTGGTGCCTTGGTTCTATTTTTTGTTGGGAGATCCAAAACTTATGTCATTTTCTTTATCATGTCTATCTTAATTGGCTATACAGATGACATCTGTATTACCTTGAGAAGTTTATGGACTTCTATTCTTTTTAAATGAAGAAATGCATTCAATACAGAAACCAAAAATGGTAGAATGGCAGATGAATTTTGCTTGGCACACAACTGAAAACAAAAATTTAAGGGAAAGAATGAGATTGTAATGCTATATTATTGAGAGCTACTACTAAGTTGTTATCTTCAATATAACTATTCCAAATATGGCCTGTAGTGTAACAATTATATGGGATAGTGTTTCCTTATGTGATCTCCATTTACAATGAAATCATGTTTCCTTTATTTATAAATTTTATTTATTTTCTTTAAAATTTTGTCTCACCTTAGATCTTGCCCAACAATTTATTTCATTTTATTTGCAACTAGGAAGTTAGAGGAAGCTATAGGGTTGGCAGGAAGGCTTTGTGAGGGAAGTCTTTTACTGGTAGCTAAATTATGGGTCTTAAGAGTTTCAATAGAGATTACATTACTTTCAAATAAATCTCGCTCTATGAGTGATATTGACCTTAATACTGTCTTTGAACTAATAAGATTTGCATTGGCTAAATCCAACTTTTTGGAAGCTAAGACATTGTGGCTCACGGTATGTTATAGCAATAGTTGTTTCTCTTATTTTATTGCTAGACCCAATTGTTGTGATTGAATGCATCACCTCATATCATGAAACACAATGTAATTATGAACGTATGATATGTCATTCCAAACAATATATAATTATAATTCTTCTATGTATAGCATGGATCCTCCAATCAAAGCTTGCTCAGTATGATATATCTTGAAGTATCTTTTCATATATAATTATACTTGGACAACATGATGTCTCTTGAAGTATCTTTTCATATATAATTATAATTTTATATTGGACATTTTAAGTGCTTTAGCTTCTTTCACTTGTATCATCTTATCATGGAGGCCATTAAGATGTTCTATAGTAGAAAAAAACATTTCAAGAAGCTAGTAGATGAATCAATATGGAGACTTGTAAGTTAGGATGATGTTTGGGAATAGTTTATTTTTTGTTGTATTTCTTAATTGTTAATATAAAAATAAATTTTATTTATTTTTAAAATTTCTTTAGATATAGCAAGGACATTGTCCTCATGAAGTCCTCGCAATTTTTAATTTCATTTAAATTTTAGGAGGATATAGTGTGTACAATGCGAGGAGATTTCGACAAATAGCAAGGATCTTATGAGAACTTTTTATTCTCGTTAAGTCCTCGCAAAATTTCTCACGAGGACTTTACTAGTAAATTTACTCATAAATGTATTTTAATGACTAAGCTTACATGAGAAATTTTGTCCTCGCAATGTCCTCGCGAAGGTCATTAGAAAAGATTTTGCGAGGACATCTGTTCTCATAATTTCCGATTTTTCTAATAGTGACCCCAATCTAAGTTGATTGATACACAAAATCTATTATGTGTTATATACGTGTAAGCCTAATCAACCAAAAAACTCATATCTTGCGACCTAACATTTGTGTTTCAAGGGTTTAGATTAACTGATTGAGAACATCAGAGAATAAATCAACGGCTCGAAAGAATAACTAGGTATAGATCTTGATTCTTTCAACCTAAACTTCTTTAAACTTCTTCAAAAACCTAAACATTGTCAGAAAGGAAGATTTAATTTTATGTGGAAAGACAAAACAATCTATAGAAAAGAAGATTCTTCTAATTAGAATTGCAAGGGAAACACCCTTATAATTTATTTCATCTCTATTTTGTCTTATGCAACATGATGGCATATTCATGGTTAAGGGGAGATAGTTGAGATGATTTTTATCTCCTTTTTTCTTTCAATTAGTAAATAATATGGAAAAGGGGAAGTACTTGCTCTCAACAAAGTACCCAATTAAATATAATCTTTACCTGTTGAATTTTGAACCGTTTATAGCCTTTTGCCCATACTTTCTCCATTCATAACCATCATGGTAAGGCCTGTCTGTTTCCTCTACTTTGATTAATTCATTGGAATTTGAAAAAGACCTAACAAAAAGGAGAATTAGGAATGAAATTAATAGTAAGCAGGTTTGTAGAGAGAAAATGAGACAAAGAGGAAGAGCTCAGAAAAGTTTCAACTTGACAAAAAGCTTGCAATGATTCTTACATTTCTCACGAAACCATTACATGTTTATATAGTTGTAAGCTTAACAAACATGACAACTCATTAACTGACTTGGCACACAAACAATCAATCATTTATAACAACCACTAACAAACTTGTAACTAACTGAACTAGCTGATAACAAACTAAACTAGCTAAACTAACAACCTAACAAATAGGACTAACACCACACTTATCACCCACCCTCAAATTGAGTTGAGTGATCAATAATGCTCAGCTTGGATTTGAGATATTGAAGATGCCGGGGATGCAAACCTTTGGTAAACATATCAACAGCTTGATCAATAGAGGAAACATATTGAACCTTCAAGCTTTTGTTGACAACATTCTCCCTGATAAAATGCAAATCAACTTCAATGTGCTTGGTGTGACCATGAAACATAGGATTGCAAGTTAGAGAAATGGAAGAGATCTTATCACACCAAATAATAGGAGATGCTAATGATGAACAATGAAGTTCCTTGAGTAGAGATTGAACCCTACAGCACTTTGTTATTGCTGAAGCCAAGCTACAGTATTCTGCTTTAGTAGATGACCGAGCCGGAATTGTTTGCTTTTTGGAGCTTTAGGAGATTACATTAGATCCTAGAAAAATGCAAAAGCCTTGTGTTGAGTGGTGATCAATTGGACAACTAGCTCAATTAGAGTCACAATATGCAGTTAGTTGAGAAGACCACAAACTGAAAACTACAACAGAAGTAATGATGCCTTTGAGATATCTTAAATTCTCTTGACAACCATCATATGAACCTCAGTAGGTTTTTGAAGGAATTGACAAGCTTGGTTTACTACGAAGGATATATCAGGTCGAGTTAAAGTTATGTCAATACTGCGATATTGAGAAGGATCACTCAAAGGTTTGCCCTCAAGCTTAGAAAGCTTTTGAGTTGCTGTTGGAGAAGACACAGGTTTACAACCACTCATATCAAATTGATCAAGAACATCCAAAATATATTTGGATTGAGAGAGATGTAATGACTTAGAAGACCAAGAGATAGAAATGCCCATAAAGTAAGACAAAGCACCCATATCTTTCATGTGAAAATGAAGACTTAGATTAACTATGAGTTGCAGTATAAACTCATTATTGTTTCCCGTGATTATAATGCCATCAACATATAACAAAACATATATAAGAATACCTTATTTTTGAAACACAAGGAGTGAAGGATTTGATAGAGTCATGTAGAAGCCAAACTCTTCCAATTATGAAGAGAATTTAGTATACCAAGATCTAGGTGCTTGACATAAACCATAAATGGACTTAAGCATTTTGCATACATGATGAGGTTTATCAACATCAACATAACCCTATGGTCGGCCCATATAAACATCCTCTTCCAAAGTGCCATGTAGAAACACGCTTTCAACATCAAGTTGTCTTGGTGACCAACCAACTTTTACAACAAGAGCAAGTGCAATCCTTATGGTTGCATGCTTCACCACAAGGCTAAAGTTTTCAACAAAATCAATGCCATGCAATTAATGAAACCTATTTGCAACAAGCCTTGCTTTTTGTTTGTTAAAACTGCCATCAGATTTTAGTTTTGTTCTATACACCCACTTGCAACCAACAATATTCATGGTAGAATTGTATGAGACAAGCACCCATGATTGTTTGTTTTGAAGTGCAGAGAACTCCAAATCCATAGCATGCCTCCACCGAGAGATTTGGATGCTTGAGTATAAGATGTGGGCATGGAAACAAAAGTAGAAACTAGAGTGGTAGGCAATCTGTGTTTAGTACTAAGGAAAAACTTCTTTTTTTAGATACCAAACTTAGATCTAGTTTGCATAGGATGAAGATTAACTTGGGTGTTAATAGGTGGAATAAAAGAATGGGAAACATTTGAAGTAGAATAACTTGTTGAACTTGATGTGGTGCAAATGGGGGCATGAGAGGAATTATAACTATTGGGTAAGAAAGAAGGAACAGAAGAAGAATTAAAAGACTAAGAAGGATTGGCACAGCTTACAAAAGCAGTGGGATCAAGTGATTGAAGACTAGTAAATGAAGTAGGAAATAAAAGCCATGAAGTAGATGATGTTTAGAGATTTTTAAAACTATGTTCACTAGTAGTATTAGCAAAAGAATTTGATAGCAATGGATATGGGAAATTATGTTCATTGAAACAAACATTTCTAGATAGGTATTCGCTGTTAGTGGAAGGATGCCAACACTTGTAACCTTTCTAATTTTGACAATAGTCAATAAAGATGCACTTAGTTTTTTGAAATTGAAGTTTATTAAAGTTATAAGGTTGAAGCCATGGATAGTGGCAACTACCCAAAAGCCTCAACTAAAAAGAATTAGGTTGTTTATTAAACAACAACTGAAATGGAGAAATAATATTGTCAGCTACAATAGGAAGACGATTGACTAAGAACACAGCTGTGCTAAAGGCCTCAAGCCACATGGATGATGGAAGATGTGACTGAGCCAACAATGTTAAACCAGTTTCAACCAAATGATGATGCTTCCTCTCTACTACACCATTTTTTTCAAGAGTATATGAGTAGGACTTTTAATGAATAATGCCCTTTGCTTGAAGGAAGTTAGCAAGAAACTTGCTAGAGAATTCACCACCACCATTAGTTTAGATAGTTTTGATATTCAAATAGTATTGATTTTCAACAAGAGTGCGAAAATCCACAAAGACATGATAAATCTTAGATTTTTGCTTAACTAGAAACATCTAGGTATACCTTGAGAAATCATCAATATTAAAATGTAAAATTTGAAGCTTGCAACATTGAGAATAGGAGAAGGTCCCCATAGATCACAATGCAATAGTTGAAGTAAAGTTGTGGTTGAAGATGTAATTAAAGGGAAGGGAAGACGACAACCTTTCCCTTTTAACAAGAAGAGCATAGAGAGTCTAAGGAGGTAGAACATGATAGGTGGAGTTGATGAAGAACTTTAGTGAGAATTTTAATGGATGGATGACCAAGCCTATTGTGCCAAACTCTAGTGGAATCTCTGCTACTAATAGATGCTTTTAGACAAGTTTTTATTGCTGTAAACTAATAGGATACATATCACCTTTAGGTTGCCCATGATAAAGAATCTTCCATGTGATCTTGTCCTTGATAAGAAAACCATCATCATCAAATTGAAATAAGCAACAATTATCCCGAGAAAAATGTTTGATAGATGGCAAATTGAAGGATGCTTTAGGGCAATGAAGAACTTGACCAAATGAGAACATAGGTCCAACTGTTGAATATGTGAAGTTGCCAACATTAGAAATAGAAATTGTGTCATCATTACCTAGCTGAAATGAGTTGGATCCATGATAGGGTGAAGAAATTTGCAGGTTTCCAAGCTCAAAGATAATGTGATGAGAAGCACCTGTATCAGTGTACCATAGACTTTCATCAGGACCAGCATTCTTAATGGCAACCATTGCAGCAAGCTTTTCAATAAGTTGTTTGCCAATGTAATTCATATTTAGCCTTTGAAAACAATCAATGGTAGGATGACCGAATTTTTGATAGATTTGACATTGAATTCTATTGTGTGATGTAGTAGTAGAACCAGTTGGTTGTAAGGGTGGTTGCTGAGCGTTAGTTGTTACATTCTTAGCTGAGCTACCTATGTTAACTAAATTCTTGAAGTTTTGAGAACCTTTGTGATTCTAGACAAATTTCTTAGATTGATTTTGAGCATTCATAGCATGGATAGCTTTTGAAGAACGCTCAAACACAATTCTTCAACAATCAAAAGGAAGTGAAGCTCATCAATAGTTACATAGGTTGAACGTACTCGTGTAGAAGAAGTAAACGAGCGATACTCAGAGGATAACCCATTCAGAATGGACACTTACAAATCATTATCCAAAACTGGTGACTTCGTTGCAACAAGTTGATCAGTAATAGACTTGAACACTACAAGTATTCACTCATAGACAAGGATCCTTTCCTGACAACATGTAATTGTTTACATAGAGAAAGAACATGTGCAGATGTGATATTACCAAAGCATTTGGCAAGCTTATCCTAAGCTTCTTGGGCAGATGTGATGCCAATAACATACGGAAGAGCAGAGACTGATAATGTGGCATAGATCGAAGACAAAAGAGCTTGATTCGTAATATAGTAGTGATTGTACTCTAGCGACCCACAATAGGGAGGAGATGCAGAGCCATCAATATGTTGCATCAGATTCTGACCTCAAAGAATCAGCTCAAACTAGGATGGCCACATCAATTAGTTTGTTCCATCAAGCTTACTCAGAATTAGACCAATGATATTGTTGAAGGCAATCGGAGACACACAAGTTGAAGAAGCAGCAGATTGGCCGAAAGCACCAGTCACATCACCAACACAAGATGAGAAAGAAGCCATAGCCATAGGTTCCAGTCAGAAGCAGTGACACAGGAAGGTGAATAACATCATGAAAGTAATAGCAAGCAAGTTTGTAGAGAGAAAATGAGACAGAGAGGAAGAGCTTAGAAAAGTTTCAGCTTGACATAAAGCTTGCAATGATTCTTACATTTCTCAGCAAACCATTACATCTTTAAATAACTATGAGCTTAACAAACATGCAGTCTTGTACAGTAGCTATGGCATCTAAATGCTCTTGTTGCTATCAATCTTCCATTGAGACTATGGACCATCTTCTTTTGCATGGAGACTAGGGAAGTCAATTGTGGGGATTCTATGCTAATATTCTAAATGTCTCCATAGGAAATAATCTCAGCTCAACCATTCTGAATTGGTTTAAACTAGCTAGACGTAAGTCCTAGACTAATATCTTGCTTGGAGTTCTACCAGGTCTTATTTGTTGGCACATCTAGAAGGAAAGATTCTGTAGAAGGCTCTCCGGTTATTATTCACATTGGAGAAGAATAGCTAGTTCTATTATTTCAGATTGTAATCACATGCTTTCCAAGTGCACATTCTATAATATTGGGAATCGAGGCATACAACTTTAGAAAGTAGGTTTCATTATTCCTCACATTATTGCTAAACCTTATGTTGTTGTTAAGTGGATTTCTCTAACAAGGGCGCTTAAAGCTAATGTCGATGGCTCGGCTATGAGTCATTCATCTAGTGGAGGGGGACTTGTCAGAGACCATAGTGGACATGTGCTCTTGACGTTTTCTTATTATTATGGTTGCAGTTCCAACAATGAAGCAGAAATGAGAGTAATTTGGGATCTCTTGCAACTTTGCTATCAACAAGGATTGGAAGTCCAAGAAGTTGAGTTTGACTCGACTCTTGTGGTGAATATATTATAGGAAAAAAGGGTTGTCAACTGAACATGTTATAAGTGGTGGAGACGCATTCAGCAAAACTTCTAGAGTACTATCAACCATTGTTACGGGGAGGCAAATGCAGTTGCAGATTTCTTGGCTAAACACGAAAGTTGTAATAAGCAAATTGTGGTATACCATGGTTTTCATGAGTTACAAAAAGAACTTCATGGAATTTGTAATTTGGATAAATAGGAACTTCCTAGTATTCGTACTAGAAGGGATACGTGATAGTATTTTTCTCTTCTTTTTTTCCAAGGGTATGGATTTTAGAGAACAGTTTTTTCAAACCATCAATGGACTGATGATTGAAGGATCCATATCCTTCTTGTGAGGTGTATTATTAATTTTGTGTACCCTACATCTTTTCCAATAAAATATTTTTGTTTGCCCAAAAAGAAAAACTTGGCATACTAACAGTCATTTATTTATAACAACCACTAAAAAACTTGTAACTAACTGAACTAGTTGGTAACAAATTGAATTAACTAAGCTTATAGCCTAACAAACACGGCTAACAACAAACTTACCAAGGAATTGTACACAAGATAATTAATTAAGGTGCCTTGCACAGTATTTCAGAAATGATTACAAAAAGATGAATTGCACCACGTAAACTGCAATTCTGTACTCTGATGCAGGAATTTTCTTTCTTTCTATTTCTAGTTTTATGTTTTTATCTTGAAGAGGCACAAACGACTTTGACATGGCAAGAATGTGCTTGCAAAAAGTCCCAGCTATGTTAATTAAGGGCAAAAGGGTTGTCATATAAAAACTAAAGACCATCATGAGAAGGTCTATCTGTATGCCTCCACTCTCTTCTCTCCGGAATTCGTGCATGACCAAACATAAAAGATTAAATGGACTTGTCCATGTAACAAAATTAGTGAAGGTGTCCTTTTTTACATAAAAAAGACGAAAACTTGACCTCCATTAGAATATCGTTGTCTCAAATTAATTTATTTGGATAATTAATTACCTTTTCTTGCGATTAGAACTCCCATCACCCCCTTCGCCGCATTTCCGCTTCTCTCCGGGAGCTCTACTGTCAAGCTCAATGCAATGTGCCGGAGGCGGCTGTTGCACAAGAGGAGTCGTTTGCTCAGTCGTTGTGCTTGGCTCAAGAACAGAAAGAACAGCATTGATGGAGCTCAGTACACCGTTGAGAAGCACGTCTGCCACCTCTGGTGTAGAGTTATTCACCGGAGGGGCGTGCTGGAGAAGAGATCGGAGCTGTGTTATGTACCCAAGTGCTATTGTTAGCTCCCTGATTAATACTTCATGGTAATCTAACCGGTGATTCTTCGTTAAGGACGCCATGACTCATGAGAGGGATAGAGAGAGAACGAATGTGAGAAAGAGATCTCCCAGAAAGATATAAGTTGTGGATTGTTTAGTAGATCAGGGTCAAGTCAAAAGGGCCCATAATTTTCAACCCCTGGATGTATCCAAAGGTCTGGATTGAATCCACATTAATTGCGTTAGTTGAACTCGGCCTTTATTTTTCGTTGTTGTCTTCTGTAGTCAAAAATAACTGCTCGTATCAATCTGAATCCATGTCAGAAATTGCGTGTACATAATTAAGATATTTATGAATTATGATTGTACGGTCATTTTCTTCTCCTTCGCCTTGCCGTTCTTCTCTTCATTTTGTTATTTTAATAGAGTTCTTCTCTTTCGTCCAATTTTTTTATGACTTTCCTTAATGACGTGGGTGAACTATGCTTGCTGCAAAATTATAGACATTTGAATGTGCTTATATCATCATGATAAAGTTTATATTCATGGTTGATTTGAACTTACCAATATTCTTGGTAAACACCTTTGAAAGTGATAAAGTCAAAGAATAATTGACCAATACTTGATAAACTAAAGAAATATATGATGAAGTCACCTCAAAATCTATTAGATCAAGTGAGTAACTCATTTTATAATTCACCAATACTTGATAAATTAATGAATTCTATGATAAAATAATGATATAGTTAGTAGATAGTCTGCTTACATCACGTAAATAAAGTTCATGTTCATAAGGCGACCTCGTGCTTCTCTCTCCCGCAGACCGATGTTCTAGCCTCACTCCTCGAGGGATGCATGCGCTCGCAAGTCGATCAACATCCGATTAAGCTCCGAGCAATGGCTGCAGTCGTCTATTATCTCTAGACTGAACAGAATGGCCGTTTTTTTTGACGAATTGTTCCAGATCAGATCGTAGGATGTCTTGTGAACCCATGCGGCGAACCTCCTAAAGCTCGCGATCTCAGTGCCTAATCAGTTGCCCAGTTGGATGCCTAATCTCTTCCCTATTTGGGATTTGGTTTGTGTGGTTGGGCTTTGTGGGCTGTGTTTTCTTTGGATTGGTATGAGCATGTTGGGTTGCACTTGTTTGCTGTCGCCTATCATGCATGCCCATGTACTTGTGTGCATAATTAACTTGTACCTTTTTTTGTTTATACAATCACACACTTGAGGGCTTGTCCTCCTTTTGCTTTGCAAAAAAAAGTCTTCATGTTCAAGTTGAACATGTTTAAACTTACCAATACTTTTAGTAAGCTATCCCAAAAAGTGCTAATGTCAAAGAAGGACTCACATAAATTAAAAAAGAATGTGAGGAAGTCGCCCCTTAATTTACTAGATCAAGTGAATAACTGAATTTACAATTCACCAATACTTGATAAATTAACAAATTTTGTGATAAATTAATGACACAATTATAAGGTGATGTGCTTGTATCATCTAGATGAAGTTCATGTTGAAGTATATGCTTGAATTTACCAATATTCTTGATAAATTACCCTAGAAACTGATAAAGTCAAAGAATAAGTCACCAATACTTAATAAACTAAAGAAGTAAGTGATGGAATCATCTAGTAATTTACTATCAATTTCCTATTGAAGTACATGTTTGAACTTACCATTGAATTTATCAGTTTGATAAGCACATTATTATTGCAAATTTCATATCCCATATTTATCTATTTTGTATGTAAATAATGCTACTTGAGGAGTTCTATGTAAATTTTGTTGGAACCTGAGGACTTAAAAAGAATTAGAAAAAAGAAGGAAGAGAAAAGAATAAAGCTAAAAAGGAGTTCAAATTTAGTCAAAGATATTTTAAAGTAAAAAAGAAAAGAAATTTGAACAAAAATATCTATAGCTACGTTAAGGAGTCAAATGCATATTTTGCACATTCATAAATTCTAGAGAAATATCATCTAACAGATTGACTAAGTCAGAGCTCATTTTGGTTGACATGGATGCCTCCTAGGTGCTTGATTACACAACCGCTACCTCTTAGGAGTCTATAGAAGATATTTTTGACTCAGTCTTTGATCTTTACGATCTTTAGTTGGAAATATCTTATATTAGAAAGCGAAATTTAAATTTTGTACTCGAATTTATCTCTGATGTAAGGAAGTCATTGTAAGTTTATAAAAGGACCCCTTATATAAATTTATGGGGATTATTTTCTACCAACTAGGTTTAGAATTTTTCTCTAAGTATTTTTCTAGTTGTAATCTCATGTTCTATTAATAAAATAAATTTTCTTCTTAAATTATGTCTTTTATTCCAAGTTTTCTATTTAAGTTTTTATTTTCTATTATTTCTGTATGTAACTAATTTCTCGATCTAGGGTTTAGATGAAGTTCATGTAATTTTAGATATAGTAATTAAATTCCTTTGTGTTTTTTTTGTACTTAATGTATGATTATGTGGGTTAGATATATATTACATAAATCACTCATAAAATCGATAAACTTTGATAGATTAACATTGATATCATCTTTTTAGTCTATGCTTAAGGAAAATTTATTTGAGGATCATGTGTATGTTTGTAATTCCTTCATATATCATTTGATTTAATTTGGTTTGTGTGTTTTTATTCTTTAACTTGATAATCTATGGTACATTGCATATAGATTATACTTGTTAGAATAAAAATTATTAAATCAAATTATTTAGAATAATAAAGGGATAGATAGTGGATTTCATCATACATCTACACTTACAATTCAAAAATCTTAGTTCTCTTTTATTCTAAAGTTTTCATAAGTCTTTAAAATCAATAAACTTCTAAATCTAAATTTTTTTTATTCCATCGTTAACTGAGAAATAATCATAGTTTTTGAAACACAATTTCCTATGGGATCAATTTGTACTTGCATACGTATTACGTAGTACGCCATGCACTTGTAGTTAATTTAAACATACACATTAAGTTTTTGGCGCCAAACAACATAAGGTCAGACTCGAGTTGTTTTAAAAAGACTTAATGTGGATGCATGTTTCAAGTTTTCCCAATTATTGTTAAAAAAAATTTATGCATCTTTTTAACACCAACTTAATATGATAAAGGCAATTAGAAAATGTAGACCTAAAACTAGAAAAATCATTGTAACACCCCTGTGCTACACAATAGTACAAGAAATATTCAAAAGCAACTAAAAGAATCTAAATAACAGAATTAAATAAATAAAGCTAAACACCCAGACCTGTGTGCGGCAAAAGTGGCTTGAAAAGATACACTAGACTAAACTACTCCTACTTCTGAGCACCTGAAACAAAAGGGGACAAGGAAAACACGCGTGAGTGATAGGAATGTCACCTAGCACGCGCCCCAAAATAACGAAATAAACCAGTGAAAACAATTGCCAGAAAATCTCTAGAAAACTACCATCACCAAACCAACACATTCGATTAGAAAGACTTTGAAAATAATGCCATTTCAAACTTTCCTTTCCTTTCTTTCAAAACCTTATGCTCATTGATAAATCTTTATACTCAACACAGGAGAAGCAAAGCATTACATCTAGTTTCCTAGCCCAAAGCATCATTTAAAACCATTAACATAAATTATCACAAATCAGGGCTAGGAACTAGTCCAACATACAAATCCACACTTTACCATTCTAAAAACTGGTCGCATCACCCTGGCCATAGGCGATCGACTTGGCCATAAGCAGCTGGTGAGGATTCCATGTCACCTCACCCACACTACAGTGCCGCGGTGAACCACCCCGTGCTGGAGTTCAACTGCTCCGACCGCAGCTTCAAAATGTACCCTCACTAGTACAAGCACAGAGTGCGTCCTCAGGATGCCCTGGTGCTCGAGCACCCGGGGATTCTAACCCCAGACCCGTCCAGCACCGGCACTGAGGGTAGTCTGGGTCTACCATACCCCGGGTCCTACAGTACCACCACAGTCTCGAGGTTCCTACCCCGGACTGTAAACTCGGCAACCACAATCAAGGTCAAGTCCCCGACATCTCTAGAGGTCTCACTACCTCATCGGCAAGCCCTATTCTCATTGTAGTTCCTACAATTCCATTAATCTCTTTAAAATGATATGCAAATTTTCTTTTCAAAACATTTGTCAAAACCATTTTCCATTCATAAAACTCTTTGTAAATCACACGCATTATGCGTCATATCATCATCTATGGTTTTTCAAACCCAAACATTCCTTTATGGTCATTAGACCATGCAATCACCCCTCACATGGGTCCACATTTATACACATAAGTCATGTTTCATAATTCATGGAAAACATCATTAAAAACAACATATTTACATGCATCATCTCACAAGCCATGTCCATGCATTTTATTCATTTATCATGTATTTATCCATATTTATCCACATTTTTCCCATGTATTTTCCAAAATAGCCCAGGGTCCTGATTCGGCATACCGAATTGGATCCTGGTCGATCAAAATACCCTGATTCGGTCGATCGAAATGTTTCGGCATTCCAAATCCTCTGTTAGTTAAACCAGTCCCTCACTAGAACGGTCGACCGAAACCCCCTGATTCGGTCGACCGAATCTCCTTCGATCGTTCGAATTAGTGGTCCAAGGAACCACCTCGGAGCATTTCAGCATACCGAACCCAGTTCGGCATACCATTTTCTGCGATTGGAGAAAACCCTCCTAGCTACCATCGTCACTTCTCCCCTAGGTGGGAGTAAGGAGCGGACCTCTCAAAATCACAACAAAAATTGCAAGTAAAACATGGGGGGTAGACCTTCAAGTCTACTCCAAAACCCCTAAATCAAAACATGAATCCATTAAGCATGCTATTCTATAGAAATTCAAAAAGGCATGAAGCTCATACGGAAATCACTGTAGCATGCTTCACAACACTTAGCAAAAATCTCACGAATTAACCACGAATTAGCATCATATCACCATAAACACATGATCCATCACCTTCCCAACATTTCCCATATTTTTGCATGATTTTTACAACATTATTGATGGTTTTATCCCTTAACCTAAACATGTCTCAACTGATGGAGGGAAACGGAAGGGGGAACGCGTACCTGGCTTCGACGAACCCCGCGTGTCCTCAAGCTCCGGTTGTGCACGGCACCAGCCTTCCCCCGCACTCGCCCGATTTCCTCCGACGCACGACCTCTCCTTAACCTCCGCACTCCATCTCGCTCTTTCTCTAGTTTCTCCACTCCTCCCCCACGCTGCACGCCTCCCTTTAAAGCCACCGTCATCTACCATACCCATGGATTCCGTAGATCCGCTGCCAGCCACCCTACCGTCGAAGGGACATGACGAGTTGCCCTCCCCGCCAGGCCTCGCCAGTAGGGGGAATGGGTAACGGGTGCGGAGAAGATAAGGAAGGGAGGTCACGGGCATGGTTGGGCTCTTGACCAGGTCCAAGCTCAAGTCCAAGTGGGTTTACCCCAAACACGGGTCCCAATTGCATAATAGACCCACAAGCCAAAGAAGTCACACCACAAGGGAGAAACCAGGGGCACAAAACATAGGGAGAGATCACAGCCAACAAACACCACCAGGATTAACCATTAATAAACCACACAAATAATTATAGGAAATTCCATGGTTTATATTAAATGGAAAACTAGACACAAATGTTACAATCATCTATGAAAATTTCTAAAAATCTTTTTACCGTGTTAGAGAAGAAGTTCATTAAGCATCTTTGGAAAGTGGTTGGAGTGTTGCATAGTCCAAAAGACATGTGATGATAGGCAAAGATTCTAGAAGTACATGCGAAGGTGGTTTTCTCTTGATTCTTAGGAGCAACAGGAATTTAGTTATAACTAGAGTATCAGTTATAACTAGAGTATCCATCAAGGAAATAGTAAGCTTCCTAGTTTGAAATCAAGGAGGCGTCCATGTCACATTAAGCTTTAAACATCTGGTTAATAAATGACACAGGAAAGTGATCTTTCCTAGTTGCCACATTAAGCTTCTTATAGTCTATACATACTCGCCATCTTGTTTGCATGTGAATGGGGACAAGCTCATTGTTATCATTTTGGATTATAGTAATTTCAAATTTCTTTAGAACTACTTGAACTGGACTTATCCATGAGCCACTTGAGATGGGATAGATGGCACAAAAAAATCAAGGAGGTAGAACTTTTGCGAATTAACACAACTTGATAAGTGTGTTTTAATCAATCGCAAGTACACAATGTATTATGTAGTACGTATGCACGTACGAGTTGATCTCATAGAGAATAGTTATTTAAAAACTTTGATTAATTGTCAGTTAATGATGAAATAAAAATTTAGATTTAGAAGTTAATTGATTTTAAATACTTAAGAAACCTTTAGAATAAAAGAGAACTAGGGTTTTTGAATCCATTCATGTAAATATCAATGCATGATTAAATGTACTCTCTATCTCTCTATTGATATAAATAATTTGATTCAATAAGTTTTATCCTAATAAGCATAATTTATATGTAATGCAATATAGATTATCAAGTTAAGGAATAAAAACACACAAATCACATTAAATCAAATGATATATGAAGGAACTACGATTATACACATAATTCTCAAATAAATCTTCCCTAAGCATAGACTAAAAAGATGATATCAATGTTAATCTATTAAAGTTTATCGATTTTATGAGTGATTTATGTAATATACATCTAGCCCAACAAATCATGGCATTAAGCATAAAGAGAAAAAACAAATGAATTTAATCACAACTTCTAAAATTACATGAACTTTATCTAAACCCTAAATCTAAAAATTAGTTATAAATAGTGATAACAGAAAATAAAAACTTGAATAAAGAACTTGGAATAAAAGACATAATTGAAGAAGAAAATTAATTTTATTAATAAAACATAGGATTACAAATGGAAAAACACTTGAGACTCTTTCACAATAATAGAGAAAAATTCTAAGTCTAATGAGTGAAAGACGATCCCATAGATCTACATAAGGGGTCTTATTATAAATTTACAAGGACTTCCTTACGTTAGAGATAAATCTTAATACTGACTTTAAATTTCACTTTCAAATACAAGATATTTCCATCTAGACATCGTAAATAACCAAAATTGGGTCAAAAATATCTTCCACAAGTGCTTAGGAGGCGTCCATGTCATTCCAGATTTTTTTACTTGTTTAATTCGTTAGCTGATATTTATCTTAGTATTAATGTACGTTGAAAATATGAATTTGACTTCTCAATGTAGCTTTAGATATCTTTTTTCAAAATTGTTTTTTTTTGCTTCAAAAAATCTTTGACAGAATTTGAATTCTTTTTTTAGCTTTTATTCTTTTCTCTTCCTTCATTTTCTCAATTCTTTTCAAGTCCTCAGGTTCTTGTAAAAATTACACAAAACACCTTGAATAGTATTATTTATATACATTAATCAATAAATATGGGGAATAAAAGATGTTTGAATAATGTGCTCATTAAATACCCCTGTACCTATCTTTTGTTAGTTCTTGCAAACTGACTCTAACTTAACTAATAAAAAATAGGAAAATCCTAATTCACTTTTATAGGAATTGCAATTGCACTTAGTACGTGTAAAAACCTTTAAATCCCTAGGTTACCTTAGTGGACGAGTGGTGTCTTGTGAGATTTTGCAGTGGATCTACCTACAAAATCCAAAAAAAAAAAAAAAAGAGATCAAGGAATAAAAAGAGTGAAAAAAAAAAGAAAAGAAATATCTACAATATCCATATTTACCTAATCAGTTAAAAAGATTCAAAGTTCTCAAGAGTTTTAATCCTCTAGTTTAACCTTCGTTGAGAATCTCCATCCGATCATAATAGAGACTCCGTCTTATTTTTCACATCATCTTCTTAAAAATTACTCATATGTACCTTGTGATTGTGATGACCTTAGCATGGACCTTCAAGTCCAATCTTACCACCTTAGCAATTTTGTATTATTCACCAATGTCTTGCTTTCTTAGACTTTATTCTTAGTCACTCATTTAGTGAGCTTTAGGTCCATGGATCCCAAACCACATGGTTATAAGTTATCAGATGTGAAAACAACCTTAAGGACTTAATCAATTGATTAGCTATGACCTCAATTGTACGAAATATACACTTATATATTTAATTTTGATGATTACAAAAATTATGATCTTTTGTATTCTGCTCTGCACTAATATTTCTATAAGATAAAAGCTATGTTTCAACAAAGGGATAGCTCTAGAAATCAATGAAATGAAAGCTATATTCAAGAATGAAGATTGCAAACAAGGAGCTTTGAAGGATTCACATGAAGCTAAGGCAATATCAAGGAAGAAAATCAAGCATTTACAAAGAAGGCATATGAAAATTTTTATAATGTTGTAATTTGTAAATATTGTAATTTTTCTTTTTAGACTATGCTCTCCTAGGTGTATTGTAATGATCTCCCAACACATAACAAAAACATAGGAATATAGACAAAAACCTAGGACCTACGAAAGAATCACAAAAAATCAAAAATAATGCAACACCCAAAAATTCATTATTTGTATAGATACATTGTTAATGAATTTTATAATGAACGGATGTTATTGGCGCAAGGCCATTTCAATAATTCTATGGTTTTGTGCTTGGGTCCCACTGTTTGGCCTGTTTTGTGCCTTGCCCTATAGTAGAGGCACTATGCTCCTATGGTAGTTTGTGTGTGGTTGTATGTGTGGAGTGTGCACGTGAAGTGTGGTAGCTGGTCTTGTGTAGTGTGCTAGTTGGTGGTTGGGAAGACGTGCAGCTGCACATGCTTGTTGAGCGGTAGCGGTGCACGCACGTAGCTAACACCAGCCAATGTGTTTCTAAGCAGAACGGGCCAAACTTCCTTGAAATACCACATCCTCCCTCCTTCATCTTACTCGCCACTTCTCTTCTTCCTTCTCCTGCCTGCACCACTCCCCACTCCACTCCTCCTTGTCCTTCCCTTTTGCCTCCTTCCTCCCTCTCTCCTCCACCATTTCCCCTCCACTTCTTCCTTTTCTTCTTCTTCTTCTCCTTTCTTTGTCATGTGTGTGCATGAGTGAGAGAGAGAGAGAGAGCAGAGCTTTGGGTTTGGGTCGACTAATGGACCTCCGATCATCGTCTCAAAGGTGTGTGGAGCTCGATGTAGAGCTTATGGTTGCTGAAATCAAGTTGGGTCACCAGTAGTCGTCATGAGGTACTATAACCATACTGATGATTACTCGTGAAAGGCGCAAAAGGCCGAACACACAAGATCAAGCAAAGTCATGGCAAAAACCAAGGCAAAAAGCAATGATAAAGATAAGAAAGACTGGAGTTATCACCTAATCTATTTAAGAACAGAAGACAAGGAAAACAATTTAACAATGACTAACACAACAGAAATGTCGCAAGTATGTATGATTCATGCCAAAAGAAAAGTCATGACACACTAGAAAGTTGGGTAAAGATCTCTGTTATGCACAAGGAAGGCATTAGGCACCCACATTTGCCCGATACATTGGTGTTTCATGGTTTTACACTCGCTTATATGGCTATGTTGGCTTAATGCCTGTTTCTGTATGCTCTAGGGCAATATGCAATGCCATGCCTTGTAAATGGATTGGTGCTCTATGCCTAAATGGGATATGAATAAAGCTAGATGTGGGGCATTTGAACTATTGCTCAGTCATGCTATTCAGGCTGAATCAAGTGTCGACACAAAGGGATTGTGTCGATGCAAACCACTAAGGTACCCAATTCCAAAGAATCTGAATAGTAAGCATCATTGGTTTATGGGATGCAAAACTAGTGCTAACATAGATGTATGATGCTAAAAACTATATAAAAGAGAGTTTAATACATCCATGAAGAAACATCAGAAACACAAGAATCGAAAACATTCGTGAAAACAAGTAGAACAATACACCAAAATCATGGCCTGCACTCTGAAATAGGGCACATACGCTAGAGAGGTGCGCCAAGTTGGTGCTACAATCTTGTGCACCAAGATGATGCACTATCATGGTGCTTCGACCTGATGCACCAATCTAGTGCATCCTAGGTACTCTATTTCAAACTGCAAACTGAAACATTAACCAGAGCTAATTGCCAATATTCAATCATGCAAGGGGCTATTAGTGGAGTAGGCCTAGATGCCATGGATCCTAGTGATGTATAGAAATGGGCTTTGGCTCGCCTCCTCCCTTCTTCCCACCACCATCATCGGTTTTGGGTTCACCAGTTCTCATAGCCATGGAATCTGGCAGTGACCACTAGGAGCCCTTTCATGACATTGATGAGGGGTTGAGGAAAGGCGAGGGATGCCTAGCATGATTGAGTGGTGCTTGGGAGTGAGTGAGTGAAACATCCTCTTCACTTCCACATTGAGTTGCACCAACGTTTCCATGTCCTTTCAGCCATGGACAAGGCTATGGGCAAGGATGGCACGTCGATTACACCCTGGAAGGCGGAGAGGAAGGGAGAATAAATGATGCATAGTGACGAGTCACAACCCAAGTTCGTTGGTTGATGGCCTCGCATAGTCAATGAA
This sequence comes from Posidonia australis, assembly GCA_024699735.1. Classification (NCBI taxonomy): domain Eukaryota; kingdom Viridiplantae; phylum Streptophyta; class Magnoliopsida; order Alismatales; family Posidoniaceae; genus Posidonia; species Posidonia australis. Next base: position 30,473 of record JAMKQA010001186.1, read on the forward strand.
CCCACCACCGAAAAACATGTAACTAATCTATCATGAATGCAATCAAGGGATGAAATAGCTTGAAAACAATCAAAATAGAGTAATATATTGTAACACCCCGATCCCGGGCACGCTACCAAATCACAGTATCCCAAGTATAATTACACAAAATTACAGAACAAAAGAACTGTAACCAAGGCTCACCTTCAGGATCACGATGTGTGGCTAGAATCTCCAATTCATGCACCGAAACCCGGTTGCACGCGGTCTGCACCTGAAAACCAAACAGCACGCATGAGTGACATCTAAGTCACCAAGTACGTGCCCCAAAACACACAACCACAAACAAAACTCGACAAAACCAAAAGAAACTCGTTTCTTATCATTTTACAAAAAACTTGGTTTTCTCCTTTGAAAATCA
>JAMKQA010001187.1:0-21447 GCA_024699735.1 Posidonia australis
ACTGTCCGGAGTAAAACTAATCCAACTTCCAGAGCTTGAGGAATGCTAACTGAGCATCGAAGACACATTCACCGATCTTGGCTGTTATAGGGTGTGAGATGACATGGTAATTCGAGCAATGCAGACCATGTCGAAGTCCTTTTATTTCCAGTGCTAATGAGAAAGGTGAAATAGAGTGGCTTCGGAAGCTACAGTCGTAAATTAAACGCAGTAGTGTTAAGAGAGGCTAGTTGAAAGAATGGATTATATATGATTTATCTTGCATTTTGTGAATTTTATATAGAACATGGATAGTCAGGAAAATTGAGGGGCAGATTGAGAAATACTAAATGGAATGGATAGACACTTCGATTTTTCAATTACTCGACAACAGATTCCTCTAGAAAGATTGTCTGATTGCAATCACTACATTGAAACTCTTAACTCCATCAAAATCTTAAACCTTCAAGTCTAGTTAAATCCACATAAATCTACTTTAACCAAATCAAAGCAAAAATCAATAATTAAGAATCAAAATCAAATAAAACTCATTTAAAACATTTAAAATCCTAATTAATCAAGTGAAAACTCTAATTAAAGTCAAAATTAAATAAAATATAGCTAAATTTACTTAAAGTCCACTTAAAATCCTAATTAATCAAGTGAACACTTTAATTAAGGTCAAAATCAAATAAAATTCATTTAAACTACTTTAATCCATTTAAATTCAAGAGAAAAACCTAAATTAAACTCAAAATCCTAAAAAACCTTGATTAAAATCTAAAAACCCTAATTTAAACTAAAAAAATTTAATTAAAACTCAAAAAACTTAATTAAAATCCAAAAAACCCTAGCTAAATTAAAAACCCTGATTAAAATCTAAAAAACCTTAATTTAAACTAAAAAAATTTAATTAAAACGCAAAAACCCTAATTAAACTAAAAAATCCTTAATTAAAACCCAAAAAACCTAATTTAAACTAAAAACTCTAATTAAAATCCAAAATCCTAAAAAACCCCTAAAATAATTAAAATCCTAATTTGAAGCCAACTAATTAAACCTTAAATCACAAAATCAAAAGAATTTAATTAAAACCACAAAGAACCTAAGTTAAATAAAACTTTAAAATCCCTAAACCCCAAAACACAAAAATTCTAAAAGAAAAATAATAATCCTAAAAAAACTTAATCTACAACCAAGTAATTAAAAGCTAAATTAAAATCACAAAATCAAAATCATAAATCTAATTAAAAACCTAAAACCAAAAATCAAAACTTAAAACAAAACCAAAACCCTAAAACCAAAAACAACAAAAACCAAAAACAAAAAAAAAAACAAAAGCCTAAAAAACAAGGCCCACTATGCCCAATACACCCATTGCATTTTTCTCAATCAACAACTTAAGGAGGAAAAAATAATTCCGGCGATCTCAACTGACCCACTCCCTCCCCCACGAGCTAGCCAACTGCCAACCACGATCCACCACCTCAACTGCCCCTTCCACTCCTTTTTAGAGCATGAAAAACCACCAGCGAGAGGGAGAGAAGAGAGAAAAGGGAGACTAAACAGAGGGAGAGCATCGACGAAATAGAGGGAGAATTTGAGAGACCCTAATTTAAGCCGCAGCAAACCAGGTAGTCCCCCACCTTCAGGCCACCACATTCATCCCTCCTGCAAGACCCCAGAGATGCTCCTGAACCACCGCCAAAGGTGCAACTAGAGCGTCGTTGTCGACTCTCGCCAGGAGAAACAACAACTTTCAGCCATGTAAGCCCTCCTTTTAGTTTGTATTTTCTTCCTTTAGCACCCTGGATCGAACCTTGACGAAGATACACCCTGTCCGTCGCCTTTTCCCTCCTATGGAGGTGGGTTCACCACCACCGGTGAGGCCTTGGGCTTCCTAGGTCCTGGCGAGGCCCCAAGGGCCTTTCCTTCTTCTCTCCCTTTTCCTCCTCCTCCTCCCTGAGATTCCATCACTCAGGGGAAGGCCCTCAAGCACCTGAGAGCATCGTCGTTGCTCCGCCGTCGACCTCCTCCGCCATAGAATCCTTTGGGACGCTCCGATCACGCCAACCCTAGACCACCACCATCGGAAGCTCCCATATGGCCCTCCGAAGACCCTCCGATCTCCACTGGACTACCTCCGCTACTGCAACGTTGTCCCCGCCGTCGTCTGTAACTGCCGTCGTAGCCTGAGATGGGTGGCGCACCCTAGGCTGCCACGGTCGTGTCCAACGCTCCAAAAATCTACGTCGCGTCTCCTTCAAGCTCCCTAGACCCTTTGTTCGCCGCTTGGACGCCTACAGGACCGCCGCAAGCGAAGCTCACCGTCGCCGAAGAAGAATGGTTGGGGCTGACGTCGACCTGCCGTTCCAGCCGTCGAGGATCTCATCGACACCGTTGGATCTTCCCCCATCTCCTCCTCCAGCTTCCTCGCTCCTCTGATCTCCAATCAGCCTCCAGGAGGTTTTAGATGAGGCTCCCAGGCCATCACCGTCAACGATCTTCGAATCGTCGGTGGTGACTGTTAGTTTTTTTAGGTTTTACTTTAAAGCCCCTGTTAGTTTTAAAACATTACAATTAGATCATAGGATTTTATGCCCTAGCCCCTGAACTTTTAATTAAACTTGCATTTCCTTAGTTTTACTATAAATATTGCATTTTTTTACCCTATTTCATTTTAATTTCAGTCTCAGTTTTGTCGATATATGTTTTCTCATATTTAAACCCCTGCAGTCATATTTTCTTTACAATTAAGTCCTAGGAATTTACTCTTTGACCCTTAAATTCCCTTTTTTTTAAGTTGCATTGTAAATATTGCACATTTTAATCCTATTTAATTTTCAATTCCATTTTCAGTTCTATTTATGCATGTTTTATCACACTTAAGCCCCTGAGATCATGTTTTCTTTGCATTTAAGTCTTGAGCTTTTGCATTGAACCCCTAGAGTTTTTAAAATATGAGTTTTCCTTAGTAAAATTTGCATCCTAACCCTAAGAAACTTCATAATTACACTGATCATGTAAAAAAATTGATTTCTATTGCATTTAGGTCCTGAAATTTTGCAAGTCAGCCCCTGAACTCAATCCATAATGTTTTCTGGACATGAACATTTATACCCAGGCCCCTGAATGTTTTCTTAAATCAATAACTATAGTTTTTAATTGTATTTTAAATCACATTTTGGTATGTTTCACATTTATTGATCACATGTGCTTGTAAATCATCACTTGAATAGAGTTTTCATCAAAAAATCATGTTTGCAATATAAATGAACATCTGATTTCACATTTTAGTCAGATTTGCACGTTTTTATGAATTTTGCACATTAGACCCTGAGTTTTCAAGAAATTACCAAAAATGCAATTTTTACACGTCACATAAAGAGCCACATTTTCTTTAAATCCTTCATCTTAACATTAAGATAAGACTTTTTGAGAACTTTTTAACTATGATCTTTCCTTTTTTTTGTGAATTTTGCACATTAGACCCTGAGTTTTCAAGAAATTATCTAGGTGCAATTCTCACACTTCCCAGTGCCACATTTTCCTTTGATCCATCATTTGCACATTAGGATAGAAGTCTCTGAATGTATTTTAATCCAGGTTTTCATCCTTTTGTTGTGAATTTTGCATTTTGGTCCTTATACTTGTCCTTTATTGTGTTTGCATCGTTTTATTGTTTTTAAGACATTTTTTTTTACATGTTTTCTTTTTCCTGACATTTTGCATACATTTTGGCATATCTTAGACCATGCATCATCCCCATACATGCATTTATCACATCTGACCATTGAAATGACCAAATTGCCCTTGTGTCATCAATTCATGCACATGCATGTTAGTTATTGCACCAAGTCATGCATAATCTTTGTCCAAATCATTCCTTAGTATCTTTTACCCAATTAGGTATATTTTCATGCTTTCTACATAGTTTTCACTGCATTTACACATCGGTCCATCCTTTTTAAATAAGTCTGCATCTCATGTGTTTTTCCATGATTTTTCTACTACCTGTCTCTAGATTCCTTCGTTTGATATTCAATTTGACTACCTTTATTCTATATTTTCAGATTTTTTTGATTTGATTTGGATTTCATCGGCCGAGGGCGTATATTAACAAGCTTGAAGGCCGACACTGGCCCCATCGTGGATTATTTTCCCCTTTTGATTTTTATGACATGTTTTCATGATTTTGATGATTCGGGTTGACCCCACTCTTGATCCTTTGACATCGATGTGACTTTCTATAACATTCTTTCCCAAAAATATCATCATTTTATGTCATTTTCTTCACATGTCATTGTTTGCTTGTTTTACATGGATTTCTTTGCAATTTTTCCATCTCGATTTCCATGATGTTTTCCACGATTCTAATGATTTGGGTCTATCGTATTTTTGATGCTCTTGATGTTGGTGTGGTTTTCTAGAACATTCTTTCCAAAAACGCCGTCATTTTATGTGAATTTCTTTACATGTCACAGTTTACTGTTTTGCGTGGACTTCTTTGTAGTTTTTTCGTCTTGAATTCCACGCTGTTTTCTGTGATTTTGACGATTTGAGTTGATTGTATTTTTTATTCTCTTGAGGTCTATATAATTTCTCGAGCCTTTCTCGCCAGAAACCTCTTATTTCGTGATTTCTTCATTTCGTGTGGACTTCTTCACAATTTTCGCGTACCATCTCGCACATCCATCTAGTCTTGTCTGGGCTATCATATTAGCATAATTAGAGCGCAATCTAGGCATAGCAGACATTCATTCAGTCTCTAGAAAGTGAATTAGACTAGAAAGATCGAGTTTCTTGGGCGTACGGGTGTGCCTAACACCTTCCCCGTGCGTAATAGGAATCCTTACCCATCCTTTAGTTAGTAGACATCTGACCTTCATATTTGCATCTCATGCATTCATCCTTTGTGTTTTGTTTGTGGTTTTCCTCGCCTTTCCCTTAATAGATTAGGTGGCGACTCCATTTTCTTTTCGTTTTTATCCTATCTTGTGCCTTCGCCATCCTGGCATGGCTGTGGTCTCTTCCCTCTGGCACGACCTCACATCGGATCCCTGGATAGGGCATGATCATAGAATTGACGACTCCGCTGGGGATGCCAGATTCTAGCTTTCAAGTTAGTCTTTTCGCTTGCTTTCTGAGGCTTTGGCTTCACACACTTGTTTGTTAGCCTTACTTGTGATTGTTTGCTTACTTAGTGTGCCTTTCACACTTTCTTTTACACATTTGCTCTAACACTGCACTCACATGCTTTGCCTTTTGATGTGATGGATGTTTTCTATTTACAATCATGATGCCACGACACTTGCACATGCCATGATCATGTCTTTTGTTTATTATTTGCTTGCTTGTTTGCCTTACTTGTGTGTTTTCTTCCCTTTTTGCACTTCACAAGCCTAGGAGAGTAGAGACATGTTTGCTTCCCCTTTCTGGTTTAAAATAAAACACACAAACTCAGAGAAACAATTAATAAGGCAAAACTAGAGACCAATTCGAACTCTTACCCCTCTGGTTAATAAAATGCAAGTAAAAGACACAAAAGCATACATGCATGATTCATATAGGTGCATGCATTTTTCTCCCCTGAATTCACCTATAGTTTGCAAAGGACAATTCTGGTAGTCCATTCTATGGCTTTGGCGTAGGACATGTTGCTAGTTTGTCCCCCCTTGTTCGGGGTCGTGTCGATGCTAGTAGAGGGTACAACTCCATGCTACTGCAGGAGACAAGGCCACCAATGCACCACCCATTCACTGCCTGCGCCTTAGCTAGGATTTAGAGCAGGGACCATACTTTCTTGCCTTGAGTTAGAGACCTGTATACCCTTGAGAGAGTCTAGAGTAGACAGCTTACTAGGACACACATAGATGGTGAGAAAGCACATAATAGTTGCATACATATGCATGTGCATTCATGCCACCCTAATAACATTACATCTGTGTCAATTTTTTCTTTCAAGTTAGCTAGCGAGTTCCTCTATCAGAGCTCAAGCGTCCCTGTTTTTTGTTTCTCCTTTGGTGAGAAATCTCGCCCGTCCTTTCCTGAGTTACTCGTCATTGTAGACGATAGCTCGTCCTAGGACACGTCCTTTGCCTTATCGCCGCAGTCCGATTCTCACTCACTCCCGTTCCACCATGGCCCAACGTCTTGGCGAGCCTTTGATTTTTGCTATTCTCGAGGTGACTGCCTCCCTAGTCCCTCCTTTGACACTAATTTCTTCTACCTCTGTCACTCCTCTAGATAGTCATTTCCTGATGGTCGGGAATTCCTCGGGTCCAAAAAGTGGTAGGCTCACTCCACTATGGAACCAGTCATCGAGGCCGTCACTGTGACGGCCACACACATTCTGGAGATCTAGCCTCTGCCTTATCCTCTGGCTGAACCTGCTACTTTTAGCACCCAACCACCTACGACGACATCTTTGATAGGATCTTTCTCTACTGGACAGTTTGAAGTCCAACCTCCACGTGGATCCCCTACGTCTTTTACTGTGGTCTCTGGTACTGTTACTGATGGGTCTTGTGTTCTCCACAACCAACAACTTCTTGAGCTCGCTCAAAAGATTCAGGGCATGGGTTTCTATATCCTTCTAGCTTCTATTGCTCCTCCAGCGGTTCCAAAGGTCCCTTTGTTGTCGTCGCTTGCATGTCATGCTACACCCACTACACTACCTCCCCAGCCATCGCCCTAGCTTTTTTCGACTTCGGTGGCAGCGAGACCGACTCTGTCGGTAACTTCCTCACTAGTCACAACACAGCATCTCTCCTACGCACCTGGTGGCCAGCCCTAAGGTTCGACAGGGGCACAGCACCCTCACGTCTCATTCCCTAGATCCGTCTCAGGGCAGCAACTGTACCCCACTCACACTGCACCTCACTTGACACATCATGCATCTCCCCCTTCCTTCTTGCATCAGAACCAAGTTTCTGCATACACCCCACAACACTTTGCACCAACACGTAGGTACACCGACCATCGTGCACTGATACCAGCAGACGCGATAGTGGATACGGAGGAGCACCTTGGTGCGACCCATGTGGCCTACGCAAGACCTGTCCTGGCTGCATCACCTTTATCAGCCGCTCTAGATGCCCTCCATGCCAGGGTAGGTGATCTTGAGAAAGCACTTCGACAAGTGTAGGGAGGAGACTACCAGTCTTACTAGTTCTGGGACCTCTGCTATTTCCCAGAGGCTACTCTCCCATCGAACTTCCAAGTCCCGGATTTCAAGAAATACAATGGTAAAGGCTGCCCTATCTTGCATCTAAGGGCGTACTGCGGAGATCTCGCACAGCTCAAGGCTGACGAGAGGTTATTGATCCGTCTTTTCCAAAAGAGTCTAACCGGTCATGCACTAAAATGGTTCACCTCTTTAGATATGGCTCGAATAAAGACTTGGAACAACCTTAGCTAGGCGTTTGTGAAACAGTACTCCTTCAATTTTGACTTGGTCCTTAAGCGTGAGGACCATGCCGTCACCAAGAAGAAGCCCCATGAATCATTTGGAGAGTTTGTTGGGCGTAGGCGAGCTCTTGCTTCACAAGTTCGAGATAAATCCTCTGATAAGGAATCTATTGAGATTGTTATCTATGGAGCACAGCCAGCTACCAGGGCCCTACTTAGCATACAACCTATCACCACTTTTGCATCACTGATCCGCACTGGCACTCAGGTAGAAAGTTCACTTGCGTAGTGGCAGTTTCCCCACGCTCATTGCATTTGCCAAACAAGCCACGTCTCACGCTTCCGTCCCAGGTACAAGTGGTAGCAGCATTAACAATGGCACAAACAGTAACGCTAATAAGAGGAGGGATCCCCCCTGGAACGCGATTGCATATGTCAGATCTCCTGCAGCACCTGTTGACACGGGACGTCCAGCTCAGCAGTAGTTTGTTTATGCACCCACGCGTAGAGTACCACGCACCTCTCACATCACCATTGTCGTCGAGCCAGTGTATCCCGTCACACCGGCAAGGCCAGGACCGTACTAAGGTCAGGCACGACTGCGTCGCCCAGAGCGCCGCTTCACACCTTTGGTTGAGCCCTTGAGTGTTGTCCTCCTAAAGGTACAGGCCCTCATGAAGTTTTCGGAGGTCCGCCCACCACCGCATCCACTGCCGGGGTGGTACAAAGCAGACCTATTCTGCAACTTCCATCGTGCCGTGGAGCACGCGATGGATAGTTGCTTCGCGCTCTGGCATGCTATTCAGGACTGGATTAACCATAAGGTCATTGTTATTCACACCCAGTAGATGGAGTCTGCACCAGCACGAACACTAGCATCTGCATTTATCCCTGATCCCCCTAGCATTGTTAGCCAGCCTCTTCCCGAGCACGGCCGTCCAGATGCACCAGGGACCTTTAGGATCCATGTTCTCTTTCTCACCTGGTCCAATGTTTCCACGCTGGACCCTTCGGATTTGATCCATGATACGTTTACTCAGTTCTCATGCTCTTTCTATCACTCTTTTCTCGAAGGTTCAAGCTCCACGGTGAACACGATCCAACTCACCGCCAGACTAGAATATCCAGCAATCCTGTTGGCACACCCACCTTCACTTGGTGCTCCAACACTCTTGCTAGCACGCTCATCCCTACCAGCCACATCAGTGATCCTACTAACACAATCCCCTCCATCTATAGCACCAGTCACCCTACTAGTTCATCCCACCATGCAGTCCCCCCGACCTGTATCTCTACCAGTTTTACCAGATGCAAGCCTACCCCTTGTGCGGCCAGAGTTGGACGCTAGGGCACCTGTGGTATTAATTTGACCCAAAATACCCATCATGTGCCCTATGACTATGCCGCAGAGATGTGTGTCGAGGTCACGCGTTCGAGGCGGGTATATAGGGCCCCACCTCCTGAGCCTAAGCAAACTCGGCCTACTGTAGATCCACCACAACTAGAAAGTCAGTCAGTGAAGCCCACCATTGAGGAAGCCTTAACAAAGTTCTCTTCCACCATAGCCAAGCCTATAGGCAACATCACTGCTCAACTTAAGAAGGTCAAGGTTAATATTTCCATTTGGGATTTGATCCACACTTTGGCCGAGCACCAAGAGGCCTTCCTTCGAGTTTTCCAGGCTACCCATGTAGCCCCCACCATAGAACTCGTAGCTCTAGAAACTATGGTAAGTATGATTGCCACACCTCAGGTCATCTCCTTCTCTTCCTAAGAATTACCTCCAGTGGGGATCAATCACAACCAGCCATTGTTAGTAATTGTACAGTTTAAGAACTTCCGCATCCCACTCACTCTGGTCGATAACGGTGCAGGCGTAAAAGTTTGCCCCTTGCGTACAACAAGCAAGCTCGGATTCAAAGCCGAGGATATCGTACCAGCGGTAAAGGGAATGATGTCATTCGACAACACGCATCACGATGCATTGGCTTATTGGTAATCTCCCTCGTCATTGGCCCAGCTGAGTTTGACGTGGAATTCTATGCCATGGATCTTGAACCTTCGTTTAATCTCTTGCTTGGGCGTCCTTGGCTCCACAAGCATCAGGTCATCCTATCGACTCTCCATCGCATGATTAAGTTCAGCTGGGGCGATAACTTCGTTACCGTCTTGGCTGAAAACTTTGAGAAGGAGAAGATTAATGTTGTGCCAATCTTGTCCCATCAGACTGTCTGCTTTGATTCCAAGCCTTCAGTTCTTCTATTCGGGGTTAATCGGTTTGAGCTGGTTAATTTTATTCCTAAATTTGAACGTGGCAGCTACCCATCTATCCGTAGCAACCCCTCCAAGATGGTCGAGAATTTATGTCACCGCTGGGGATATAAGAAAGGGACACCTCTCGGGAAGTACGGTCAGAGGATCGCTGAGCCTGTTGCCACTAAGGAGCGAAGAGATTGAGAAGGACTTGGTTATAAACAGCTGTGTCAAGAAGAATGTTCTCGACACTTGCAGAGATCAAAGCCGAACCACTCTCCCGCTTGTACTAACTTTGTTAGTGCAGGCATTCTCAGTCCAGGGCAGAGTCTAGACTCGACGGTGCTACAACGAGACATTCTGTCAAGCACAGTTGAATGTGTAGGCATTGAAGATTACTTTTTCGAAGAAGATGCCACATCAGTTACAGTTCCAGCCACCGCAATTACAGTTCTAGTCACCACAGTTTCAGTTCTAGCCATGGCAGTTTCAATTCTAGTCACCGCAGTTTCAGTTCCAGCCATTGCAGTTTTAGTTCCAACCACAGTAATTACAGTCCCAGTCACCGTAGTTTCAGTTCCAACTACAGCAGTTACAGTTCCAGCCAAACCAGTTTCTGTTCCAACCACTGTAGTTCCTGCCACAGTCATGATGCCAAATATGACAGTTCTAGTTTCAGCCATAACCACAACTCTAGTCACTCTATCAGCAACAGTAGTTCCAGCTTCTACATTAGTCCCCACCACAACTTCAGTCACAACAGTGATCCCAGAGGCAAGCCATGAAGCCTCCGTTAAACATCATGTGGCAGATCCTCTTTCCCAACACACTCTGACTCAGATAATGCCTGCCTAGATCCGATTGTTGGTGTGGAGCACCGACCCCTACACAGTACCATTGACATGCACTAGTGATGATCCAGAGGATGCATATTATGTGGATCTCGCATCTAATGAGGATGAGGGAGAAGTTGTAGAGGCACAGATGAACAAGGTGCTCCAAAGCATGGAAGTTCTATTTCAAGAGTAGCTTGCTGTCTTTGCAGAATATACCATAGAGGAAGTGAGGCGCTAGAAAGGAAAAGTAGCGATGATTGAAGTAGCCCCTCCCTCGTCGTAGGAAATGCAGACGAGTTAATCACTCAACAGCCGGGAGGCGGGTCTAGATGGTACCAGCAGCTTAAGCCCCACCTTACGCAAGATGGGAGTAAAAAAAAAAGACCTTGAGCTGAGCTTAGGAAAGAACGTAGGCAGTGTCACTCTAATCAGTCAACAACAGGATAGCCGTCAATCAGCAGCAGCCCCGATAAATAGCAAAGAAAATCCCAAAAAATCAGAAAATCCAGAAAACCAAAAAAAATTAGAAAAACAAAAAAAAATCAGCAATAAGTGAAGAAGCAGCATCAGAGAGTCAAGAAGCATTTGACTCGAGAGAGGATATAGAATAGGGTGACATAGAGGTTGCTTGCCGCCAGTACAAGAATACGAGAGTCTGTGTAACCCTCCTTCGGCACTGAAAAGGCCAAACATCAGAGCAGATTTGCACTTTCGATGCAGCGGAAAGGCGAGGGCGATATATTGTCTGAGTAACAAGTTTAATGATTGCGCGGCCAGGTACACTACCATAGAGAAGGTCTGCTTATCTCTCGTCTGGGTAGCTCAACGCCTAAGGCATTATATGATGGCATACCCAGTCCTGCTCCTTTGTCGCCATGACCCTATGAAGTATTTGCTTCAGAAGCCACCGCTTGTTGGACGGTGTGTCAAGTGGCAAGTGTTGTTGTCCCAATATGACATCACCTTCGTCACACAAAAATCCATAAAGGGACAAGTAGTGGCAAACTATCTGGCTGAGCTACCTTTACTAGAATATCAACCCTTGTGGACTCAATTTCCAAACGAGGATGTGTTGTTCGCTGAGGATAATGATGATGAATCAGAGATGGCTGAGGAGAAGGAACAATGACACTTATACTACGATGGCACAGTGAACAAAAGACGAATGGGCATTGGCGTTGTACTGGTAGTTCTCTAAGGCCAGATGACTTCCTACGCGAGGAAATTAAATTTCAAATGCACAAATAACGAGGCTGAATATGAGGCATGCATATTGGAACTTCAGATGGCCTTGGAGAATGGTGTTCGCAAGTTACATGTGCGTGGCGATGCCATGCTGGTTTTCACACAGGTCAACGGGGATTGGAAGACCAAGGATCAAAAGCTCATCCAATACTATGCCCACCTTATAAAACTCGTGGTAGAATTCTAGAAGGTTCATTTTTCCTTTATGAATAGGGCCAAGAATGCCTACGCAGATGCCTTGGCAACCTTAGCGTCTTGGCTCTCGATACCAGAAGACCGTGCAGTGGATATGTTAGTTACATGCATGGATCAAGCAACACACTGCATGAGATAGAGGAAGCAGACCCACAGGAAGAGCTCTTGTGGTACCATGACATTAAGATTCTTCTTGAAATCGAGAACCTCCCTCCTTAGGTGTCAGCAATAAAAGTAAGGACATTGAAGCGCTTGGCATCCAGCTATGTACTCGGGGCCGGCCATTTGTACAGGAGATTCTATAACCAAATGCTCTTGAGATGCTTGAATAAGAAGGAGGTCGATGTCGTCATGTTACAAGTCCATGCTATGAAATGCAGGCCACACATGAATGGAGTTCTATTAACCAAGAAGATCATGTTGCAAGGCTATTGTTGGTCGACCATGGAGGCAGATTGCTGTCAGTTTGTGCGAAGGTGTCACACTTGCCAGATCCATGGTAATTTAATCCATGCTCCCCAACAATAACTTCACAATATGTCGTCACCATGGCCTTTTTTCACCTAGGGAAATGACGTTGTCGGTGCCATTCATCCTGCAGCATCAAATGGGCATCGTTTCATTCTAGTGGTCATCGATTACTTCACGAAGTGGGTCGAAGTGGCGTCATACAAGACTGTCACTGTTGTAATAACAGAGAAGTTCTTGAAGCATAACATCATATCCCGATATGGGGTCCCACACGCAATAATATCAGATAATGAGAAGAACTTTATAGCCAAGAGGGTCGAAGATTATTTACATAATTTTCACATTAAGCATCACCGTTCTTCACCTTACCGCCTCGAGATGAATGGAGTGGTTGAATCAGCCAACAAGAACGTTACCAAGATACTAAATAAGATGGTAGAAACTCACAAGGATTGGCATGAAAAGCTTCCCTATGCATTGTAGGCATATCGAACTTCTATCCGGACATCCACCGGCGCCACTCCTTTCTCTTTAGTCTATGGCATAGAGGTCGTGCTACTGGTCAAGGTGGAAATCCCTTCTTTAAGGATCTTGAAAGAAGCAGAACTAGAAGAGGCCGAATGGTTGGGTGATCAGTTCGCGTAGTTGAATTTGATCGATGAACATCGAATGCAGGCCTTGCACCACACCCAGTGTTATCAAAGGAGGATGGCAAGATCCTACCAGAAAAAGATTCGTCCTAAGAGCTTTGCACCCGGATACTTGGTCTTACAAGCCATCCATCTCCCTGACACTCATGGCAAATTTAGACCCAATTGGCGCAGCCTTTATGTCATCAAACAAGTATTCTCTAGGGGAGCGATAATCCTTGAAGACATGGACCACATTAAGCAATCAGAGTCGGTCAATTCGTATTACCTTAAGAAATACTACCAATGATGGAGAGCCGCATCCTTGCCTTGCAAAGTTTTCTAGCTGCATTTGCACATGCTTTATTCTTTCTATTCACACATTTTTGCTTCATCTCGTACTCATGTTTTTTCCCTTTTTGCACTCGTTACGCATGCATTGCATCAAAAAGCACTTGAAACGGGAAAACATGCATCCATGCATAAGTGCATCAGTATCACAGCCTGATGATGAAAATTGGAATAGCTAGCCTATTTGCGAAGGAGCTACACCTCTTCAGTTAATACTATCTAGACTTTCTAGCAAGTGAGGGAGCCACCACCCAATCATGGTTAAGTGAAATGTCTAAACTCCCTAAGGACTTACACCTCCAGAGGGAGATAAAATGTTAGGAGCGAGCATGAGTGTGAGCCAAAGTAGAAAAATAACCATATCCACAAGGGCACAAAAGAAATAAAGAGACAGAAGTCGAAGACAAAAGCTAGCCCTAAGAGAAAGGCAAGTAGGCCAACTCTATCCCTATCACATACCTTGGGGAGGAGTTGAAGTAAGCATCTAAAGAATTCAAATGACCAAAGGGACTAGCCACTCGCATACAATTCCACTAGTTCCTTCCAAATCCAGATGGCCATTACCTCCAAACAAGGTTTAGAGTGAGCCTACAAGCCTAAGAGGGAGAAAAGAAATGAGTCAAAAGTAAAAAAAGTACGTTAAGTCCCCAAGAGTTGACACGGAGCCTAACCTACTGAATTATTCGTTCTAGAGAGCCACCAACAGCCTGGAAGTCTGGGAGTATCTTGTGAATCGAGGTCTTCTCCTCTTCTTATAACAGGCGTCATTAGCATTCCAAATCCTAAGGGTGATATAACATGACACTACCATTCCTGCTTTCATTATCATTCATTCACTTTGCAAGGTCGTGCTAGGTCTTAAGCCAAGGGCATGTCAGCTGCTCTTTGGCTAAAAATCTAGCAGAGGATACTGTACACCAAGGACATGCCAGCTGCCTTTTGGTGACAACCTCCTCCATCAATCAAGGGAATGTCAGCTGCTCTTTGGCTAAAGATCTAGCAAGGGATACCGTACACTAGGGGCATGTTAGTTGCCTTTATGGTGACAACCTCCCTTGTCAATCAGGGGCATGTCGGCTGCCTATTGGTTGACCCTCTTTGGGAAAGTATCTTCATCTAGGACACGCTGACCACTCTGTTGCTCGAGCCCAAGAACAAGGACATCGGCAACCATACCCCTTCGAGATTAGAACAGGATCTCTGATAAATCCTATAGAGATGAATCACAAGACACGACGATTCATGGCGGAGTATTGGGGGGTTGTAATCGCTACTTTCGACCTTTGTCATGTTTCTACAGAATTAGTAAGATCCTTTCTATGTCTTGCATCTAACTTCAGAGCAATCATTCCAGTGGTGTAAACATAATCATCAAACCGTGTTGTATTTCTCTTGGGGTTAAGTGAAACGGTTGATTCCTTGAATACTCAATGTCGACCCTGTCACCAAACAACCCCGGCCATCAAGGTTTGATGGCCATTTCTCACTGATTTGACACTTGATATGGTCTGGATGGTGGCGTGGATCTTTTCCCGAGGCTTGGCGCCCGAGTTAAACCCCTCAATAGCCTGTAGTTTGGTTTGCTATGTCCCAATGGTCGTTGAATGTTTCACAGCCTTGGGTTGCTCTTCCTTATTTTCCAAGCATTTATGCAGCACTTTTTTTTGTCTGCGTCGGACTTCTTAAAATATGATTGTATGGAACAAAGTCATTTGTCTAATCGAAAGTAAATATTTTGATGATATTTCGTAGGAGTTCTTCTTTGCAAGTCTGGTGTGGCCTGAGTCAAGAGAAGACGAAGTTTCCCTATTCAACCATGGGTTTCCCCACAATGATTATACCGGCACATTGCTCAGATGTTCTCCGGATGTAGATTGGGAAATTGACAAATAGTGATCGTGACAAGATGTGGACTTAGAGTATCCCCTTAAAGTTCTTGGATATTGTGAATGTAGAGGCTTTCGATATCTTTTGTGTGCAGCTGCCTGGTTCCGGAAGCCTGCTACCCATGTATTCCACTTCGAAAGAATTGAATTGACTCCCACTTTGGAAGAGGTCTGCTAGATGTGCTGTCTGCATAAGCTTATGGGGCCTACTGTGTTATGCGGCGAGACAGATACTATTCAGTATTGAGTGAACTGACTGGCCTATCAACTTGCGATTGTGGTCGTCAACACATCTATACTGATGGGCAACCTCCAATATTACGATTAGCATATTTTGACAAGGTGGTTGAGATGCGCACCTCCTTGGGCAATGAGTTATGGTTGAAAGGTTTTGTGGTCCGCTTCATAGGCGAGCTAGTCTTCAGCCACGGTCGGACCGTTGTGAATATCAAGGTTGCGGAGATTGCTTTGGTAGTTGTAACCCATCAGATGGACTTGGCCCCAGTTATCCTGGCAGAGATTTATCGGGCCTTAGACCGATCACTACGTCGTTGCCGACATTTCTATGGTTGCAGAACTTTTGTACAGGTGTGGTTGGCCGCTCATCTGGGTGTGGAGATCTTACGTCCTCAATGGTCAGCCTTCGAATCTTATTGCCAAAGTAGTCATGCCCGCACACTCACATCAATTCACAAAGAGTATGAGCGGCTGGAGAGCTTGACAGAAGACAAGGTGACCTAGGGCATCATTCCTTCGGCAACTCATAATTTCGAGGCTTTCTTCAATAATGCCGACATGCAGCTTATTATCCTACCGAGGCTGACTGGTGGTTTGAGTATCATCCGATTCAGGTGATGCGGTAGTTCGGATACTAACAGGATTCCTTCGTTCAAGGGCTAATGCAGCTCGATTTCAAGAGTACCCTTTGAGCACTTATGCCATGACTAAGGAACTATCACGCTTGTTTAATGACTCCATCCAATCGAACAGTCTCGCAGTCATAAAAGGGAAGGGTTGTTCAACTGATTAATAAGCCGAAATTGAAGAAACCTGACTGATCTGTGGAGCAGCTCCAAGCCATACACTGTTTACCAAAGCTAGAGGCTCTAAGAGGTCCAGAGATGATGCAAATTCTTGATATTCGTGTTGTGCTATTTACGGCGTTGTATTCAATTCCTATAGTAGGTTCATGGAAACACTTATGTCAGTTCGATTGGATGCTTATGGTTAATTTGAAGCTGGAACTGCCATTACTGTAACATGTACTTGGTTGATTCAAACTTTTGTCTTCTTCTGCCTGTCAACTTGGCGCTGGGGTGTGCCGAGCAAATAGTCGGGAATATTGTTTCGATTTGGCATTTAAGCCTAGACAAACGAAGCTGTCATAGACTTTTGTACCAGGTAGGAGGGATCCCAGTATCCATCCCAGGTTCAATCCGGACAGAAGAATCTCGGTGCCACCTCTTGCCTTTGAATTCCGATCCTGACAGACAGATTCAAGGCCACCCTTTTCCATTCTTTTTTAGGCTACCAGACGGAGTCTAGATGGTCCCATCCCAGTTCGATCCGGACGGACGAATCTCGATGCCACTCCCCTTGACTTTGAATTTCGATCCTGACAAGCGGATTCAAGGCACCCTTTTCCATTTTCTTCTAGACTACCGGACAAAGTCTAGATGGTCCCATCCCAGGTTCGATCCAGACGAATGAATCTCGGTGCCACCCCCTTTCCTTTGAATTCCGATCATGACAAGCGTGTTCAAGGCTACCCTTTTCCATCTTCTTCTAGACTACCAGACGGAGTCTAGATGGTCCCATCCCAGGTTTGATTCGGACGGACGAATCTCGGTGCCACTCCCCTTGACTTTGAATTTCGATCCTGACAAGCAAATTCAAGGCACCCTTTTCCATTTTCTTCTAGACTACCGGACAAAGTCTAGATGGTCCCATCCCAGGTTCGATCTAGACGAATGAATCTCGGTGCCACCCCCTTTCCTTTGAATTCCGATCCTGACAAGCGTGTTCAAGGCTACCCTTTGCCATCTTCTTCTAGACTACCAGACGGAGTCTAGATGGTCCCATCCCAGGTTCGATCCGGACGAACGAATCTCGATGCCACCCCATTGACGTTGAATTCCGATCCTGATAGGCGGATTCACGGCACCCTTTTCCATTTTCTTGTAGTCTACCTAATGGAGTCTAGATGGTCCCATCCCAAGATTGATCTGGACAGATGAATCTCGATGCCACTCCCTTGCCTTTGAATTCCGATCCTGACAGGCGGATTCAAGGCATCCTTTTCCATTTTCTTCTAGACTATCAGATAGAGTCTAGATGGTCCCATCCCAGGTTCGATCCGGACGGAGGAATCTCGGTGCCACTTCTTTGCCTTTGAATTCCGATCCTGACAGGCGAGTTCTAGACTACCCTTTTCCATTTTCTTTTAGACTACCGGATGGAGTCTAGATGGTCCCATCCCAGATTCAATCCGAACGGACGAATCTTGGTGCCACCTCCTTGCCTTTTTATTCAACGCTGACAAGCGGAATCGAGGCTACCTTTTTCATCTTCTTTTAGACTATCGGACAGAGTCTAGATGGTCCCATCCCAAGTTCGATCTAGACGGATGAATCTCGGTGCCACCCCTTTGCCTTTGAATTCCGATCTTGATAGGCGGGTTCAAGACTACCCTTTTCTATCTTCTTCTAGACTACCGGATGGAGTCTAGATGGTCCCATCCCAGATTTAATCTGGACAGATGAATCTTGATGCCACCCCCTTGCCTTTTTATTTCAACCCTGATAGGCGGTATCGAGGCTACCTTTTTCATTTTCTTTTAGACTACCGGATGGAGTCTAGCTGTTTCCATCCTAGGTTCGATCCGGATGGACGAATCTCGGTGTCACCCCTTTGCCTTTGAATTCCGATCCTGACTGGCAGGTTCAAGACTACGCTTTTCCATCTTCTTTTAGACTACCAGATGGAGTCTAGATGGTCCTATCCCAGATTCTATCCGGACGGACGAATCTCAATGCCACCCCCTTGCGTTTTTATTCCAACCCTAATAGGCAGAATCGAGGCTACCTTTTTCATCTTCTTCTAGACTACCGGACGGAGTCTAGATGGTCTCATCCCTGATTCGATCTGGATGGACGAATCTCGGTGCATCCCCCTTGCCTTTTTATTCCAACCCTAACGTGCGGAATCGAGGCTACCTTTTTCATCTTCGTCTAGACTACTAAACAGTGTCTAGATGGTCCCATCCCTGATTCGCTTCGGACGGATGAATCTCGGTGTCACCCCTTTTGTTTTTGAATTCCGCTCCTAATGGACGGAATCGAAGCCAACTATCTTTTTCCTCATCACTTTGGGCTAGTATCCCAAACTACTCGAATGACTTCCGTCATCAGTCACTTTGGGCTGAGAACCCAAACTATCTAATCGGTAGGTTCGTCAACTTATCACACTTTGCCCCTCAGTTTGCAAGCCTGATAATCTTTACCTAGTGTCCTTTTCTTTGGGTTGGTATCCCAAACTACTCGGACGACTTCCGTCATCAATCACTCTCCGATTGGCGAGCCCATTAGTCCTTGTTAGGAGCAGGCTAATACCTCAAACTATCCGATTGACAACCGTCACACTGTCTGGAGCGGGCTGATACCCCCAAATCATCCGGTTGACGACCGTCATATTGTCAGGAGCGAACTGATACCCCGAACTATCCAGTTGACGATCGTCATCTTGTCAGGAGCAAGTTGATACCCCGAACTATCTAGTTGACGACCGTCATCTTGTTAGGAGTGGACTGATACCCTGAGCTATCCAGTTGACGACCGTCATCTTGTTAGGAGTGTTGGATCGAGTGGCTTCTCTAGAGAGGGGTGAATAGAGAATTTTAATTTTTAATATTTACTATCCCAATTTTAGGTATAATTTAGTCAATATGAAGTATGTTACAAAAATAAACAAGAAACTATAGCACAAGCATACAAGTTTGAGGTCGACACTAATTCATGCACATGAAGGAGATGAGAGACAATGAATACACAAGTTATTTATAGTGGTTTGATTAAACCCCGGTCTAGTCCACTCCTCAAGACCTTCTTGAGATTTTTCCCTTTATACTTAAAATAAAAGAATACTTACTTGTGTTGGCTATCCCACCTACCCAATCATTGCTCCTTCCACTTCTCGTTCCCCGAGAAGCTAGAGCCACCCCTTGTGACATGTGACAAACAACTCTCCCCTTTTTTAGCTATAGACAATATATAGCATCAATATCAATCAAGACAAACAGAAGAAATCAAAACAAGAGATAAAGTCATTAATAACTCAAGTTAATTACAATAGATGTCTAAATCGCATAAAAATGTAAAGAGACAACCAAGTAATGCTACAAAACTAAGGAGAGGGTGGATTAATGTGTTCAAGAATA
Organism: Posidonia australis; assembly: GCA_024699735.1. Classification (NCBI taxonomy): domain Eukaryota; kingdom Viridiplantae; phylum Streptophyta; class Magnoliopsida; order Alismatales; family Posidoniaceae; genus Posidonia; species Posidonia australis. The sequence continues at coordinate 19,691 of JAMKQA010001187.1, forward strand.
TCCTGGTGATATTCTTGAAGCGTGTCCTAGTACGCCTCGACTCGATCACTAAGTTTCTTGATGCTTTTCATATACTCTTGATGTCGTTGATTTTGTTGAACCATCAAGTCAAAAATCAAGTTTTGTTGAAGCATCAGGTCTGAAAGCAGCTTTTGTTGTTGTATTTGGATGTCCATCACCTGCTTTTGTTGAAGACACATTTCCGCCATTTGTTGTTGAAGTGAATCCAATTTTTTAGAAGCATCGGACTCTTCTTCAGCTTCTTCTTCAGAACTGGCATCTTCGTTTCTTGCTTGGGTTTGCGGTGGTGCAGAAGAGGAACCCTCGGGAAGATTTTTGAGTTTACTATGAAGTTCAATAGATTGTTCCATTTTGGCCATGGCATGAGTTCCTAAAGGGTTGGATTTGACGGGTAGGCATGGTTTGTCATCAAATGGAATGTCGTAATTTTCAAACAAATAAGTTAAAGGAGGCCCAAAAAACAACTTGGTCTTGACATGAGTGATACAGTGTGTGACCATGCCGGTGGAACTCCTAGGCACGGTTCACCAAACCTACTCCGGTGTGCGGAAACACACGGGGAGGTCCGATACAGTCACCGCGAAAATGGTGAATCTGGAGGAAGAGACAAGGCTCGAAAACACCAAAGGGAATATAAAAGGATAAGGAAAGGAGTCGCCACCTAGCCTTTTAATGGAAAGACGAGGAAAACCAAAAAAACACAAAAGGGCAGAAAGCAAACAAGATGCAAAGATGCATGTGTGATCCGTGCCTAATGGATAATGCAAGATGAATGCGGGCCAGAGAAAGGGTAAGGATTCTGGTTACGCATGGGGAAGGGGCTAGGCACCCCCATACGCCCAAGAAAACTCGGTCTTTCTAGGCTTCCTACTGTCTATGGTCTGATGAATGTATGCTTGCTTATTCTATATGCTCATGCATGAAGATGACCGAAAACATGCCAAATCAAGGAGAAGTGAAATCAAAGGGAAAAAGTTAATCTGAGGGTCGAATGTAGGCATTGTTAATGCCGCTTTACTGTACGCCCTTGGGCGATGAGGAAAATCGTGAAAATTGTGAAATTCTCAGAAAGCTTCTCGCAAAACAGCAGAAATTGGGAATAAATCCGAGAAAATCAAAAAGGGAAAAATAATCCTTGTTTCGGGACCATGTCGGCTTTGTAAGCCTTTTACTGTACGCCCTCGGGCGATGGGAAACCAAAACAAGCGAAAACCACGGAAAACCCGGAAAACGAGGCAAAGACTAAGCTCGGAACATAGCTAGAAAGCGTGCACCATGCAAGGAAGAAAAGACGGGAAAAATCGTGCAAAAAGATGTGAAAAGTATGCAAAATGCAAGTGAGTGTGCAAATTTGAAGAAGCCTAGGGGGTTTTGTGCAAAAAACCCAAATCTAAGTAAAACTGACATTCAGAAGCCTAAATCATCTGAAATACATGGGAAAACACATTCCATGCTTGTATGAAGAAATCTAGGGTCAAATGCGCTTTCCTAGTGTAAATGAAGTGCTCTAGGGGCTAAAATGCAATTTACCCACTAATGCATGCAATGTATGTCAATTCAGCACAAAATCTGGATAAAAATGCAAGAAAAATACTCAGAAATGATTTAGGGGCAAAACAGTCATTCTACCCCTGAAAGCAGCAAATTAGAGTAATTACAATAAAGCATAGGGGCTAAACTGCAAAATACCCAGCAACCAAAGCATTCATGAATCATTCTGAAGAAAACAGGGGTAA
>JAMKQA010001188.1:0-27626 GCA_024699735.1 Posidonia australis
ACTCTCGACTTTCATCGTTTCACAGATTAGTATTTCCATTAAGTTTTTATAATTTTACAAGAACATAGGACAAAAATACTCCTTCTCTCCTTCTTCGCACCTGCCAACCCTCTTCCTCTTCCACTTGCGAGCAAGAGCCTTGATCCCAACTCTGGCAATGACAGTAATGACCCGATCCCAGCCTCACGAGCCTCCACCACCTCATCCTCCTCCTTATCTCCACCTCATGCACTATAAAGGACGTGCACATGATGGAGCTCTTCGATCACGACCATGCTCCCTTCCAAAGTAGAAGCAAGCAAAGTCCAAACATTATCCCAAATTACTCTATTCTCACACCAAACATGGTAATAGATAACTCTAGTACTCAAAAAAGTATCCAAGTTCTTTCTCCAACTCATATAAAACTCTAGTACTCAAAATGCTAAAAAGTAGCAAAAAACAGAAATAGAAAAAAAAACGAATCTCAAAAGAAGAACAAGAAGAAGAAAAAAACCCATTAATGGATTATTGCAATGGAGGCCCATGATGGATGCTTTCCACTCTCGTCGTTGCCTTTCTTAACCTAACAATAGCTTACCTCCTCCTTTGTTGGTCCTCGCTCTCCATCCTCACTACCCACTTCTTCTCCATCTTCGACCTTCACCTCCTTTGCCCCCACTTCCACACCTTCCTCCTTCAATCCCCACCTTGAGCCATTGCCTCCATCTAGGTCTCCTACCTCACCCAATTCTCCTTTTGGAGGTGCGACGTGGGTGGTGAGGAAGGTGGAGTCTTGGAGGAGGAGGATTGCGATTCTATGGGTAGTGGTGATGTGGTTCTGCTCTGTGGGTTGAAGAAGGAGGTGGTGGCCTCCACCTCCCAACGAAGGAGCTCGTAATCAAAGTCGACGATGACATCCTCAATGTCGTAGGTGAAGTGCTTGAGCTTCCTAAGGCAATGCCAGTCGGTGTAGTCCTAGATCTCCTTTTGCTTTATCTCATCGATAGAGGATCAGATCTTCTTAATGGTCTTCTTCAGGTAGTTCAAAACAGTCTGGAATTTCGGATCCACGGGAGTTGAGTTGGTGATGGCCACCACCGTGGTCGAACTCACTGGTGGAGGATTTTGAGTCGGAGATGAAGTGGCGAGAAATGGTGAGAAAGAAAGAGAGAGGATTTATTGAGAAAGGTATAATGAAAAAAATAGTATTTTTTTTAACAATGTTAACTTTTAAATATCAAATTGAGACAAAATGAAAGTTAAGAGTAACAAAATAATATCTTTTAAAGTTTAAGGTATTAAAGTGAGAATTGAATAGAGTAAAAGGTATCATGATATTTACTCTTCATTTTATGTAAATTTGTATGCTCTTTTTATAACATGAAAACACTAGTTTTTGTTACGAGGAATGGACCATTCTTATGACTTATTATCATTTCAACTTTACATTCTATTATCTTTCAAGTTCATCTTCTATTATCTTTACCTAATTTATTTAAGTGGTCATTTATGATCTATTAATATGTGTTGAAGATTGATATGAACTTGTATAAAATGTTTCATATGTATTTTGAAGTCGTGGAACTATAAGGTTCGTAGGAAAGTGTGGCCATGATGGAGATTAATATTAATAGTCATCAATCATAATTAATTAGTAACATTCATTTAGATCCATTTGATAACGAATTAGGTCAGATTAAGGATCAAGAGTTGAAAAAACAAGTCACTAACAATTCTATTATCATGACCTGCTCGTAACTCATTAAGACAAAATGGATTGGATAATGAATCGTCTGAACCCAACTTAATCCATTGATAGTCCAATCTGAACCCTTTTGAGGTAAGAAAAATGGTGACGATAGCCCCCTTCATTTCTTTCCATAGAGCGGATCAAATTCCTCAGCTTACTTACAATGTGTTGATTATGTACTAAGTTTCCTAAAGGTCGCTGTTACTGTTCACAAATCAGATACCATAATTAGCATATACAGTTGAATGGGAGACTCGGTTAAGATCTGATTGTAATAGTGTAGGCAATGGTAAGAAATCACAACAAAATCAAGATATCAAACAATTGGAAATTTAAAAACCACGTCACTAGTATGTGAGAAGCAGTATTAACTATCAAATAATAACCAACCAGCTATGTAAAAGGATGGACTATCATTTACAGTGACAGAATGCTAAGTAATTCTCAAGGAGTAAGAAAGGAAAGATGTTGCAAACAGCAGACTGTTTGTCATTAGCCATCTGATTGGATCCCAGTCAGCAAGTTTCATCTATGATCTGTACTTGTCATTATAAATTTCTAATTTTGAGTCATGAGATTTGTTATTATGAACATAACTCATGTCAAAGAAAGTTCTGAATTCTATGAAATCAACTTAAAAAACGTAGCACATAAAATCATGAATATTCAGTACTTAAAATTACTCTTTATGGATTTCAAATCTGAACATTCTTATTAGAACTTCAACTTTCTCAATGTTTAAACCTAAACAACCCGAGAGTTATATTAGTCATCCTTAAGTCAATATTGGTAAAGAAAACACAGTACATTTACATAGAATAAGCAAGAACTTTAAAATACGATTTATGCATGCAAAATGACTGTTTAACAACAAGAAAAAGGTGTATTAGGATCATTTTATCAATTTGCTGTTTCCTCTAACCTGTGAGAGTGAAAAGAGATCGATACACCTATATTTCATGCCACAAATTAACTCAAAAAAACCCATCCGGATAGCTAATTGGACTTATAAATTTCCAATTTGAGATAGCAGTATCTATGTTTCCTCGGTAGCTATAGTAGAGTTGGTCACTGAATATAATCAGTTAGTATATAACTTTCACTGTTTGCCGATAATCATAATAGAATTGGTTAGTGAATATAATTATTTAAGCTTGCACTTTCACAGTCTGCCGATATAATCATAATATATTCGATTACTGAATGTAATCATTTTAGGCTTGCATTTTCACAGTTTGCCCATATAATCAATTTCAAACCGCTTCAGTTACACCCTAAATAAGTTGTAGCTATCATCTTCTTTTTCCTTTTCTGATTCTGATGTACATGTCAAAAGTAATTGCATTGACGTTAAAATATTACAGGCATTACGCCTCTGGTCTGCAATCAGTAAGGTTGCTGTGACAATTTGAGTCCAGGATAATTTTGCATAATAAGATGGGCATATCTATGAAAAAAATACCTTCTATTCATCCTTTCCAAAAGAGTTCGATTTTCTTTTCAACATCGTAGCATTGCATCCCTTTGGCTTATGCATTATCACGCATCTCTTCTTCTTTGGGAAGTCAATGTTACATAAATTCTCCCCTCTCGGATGCTTTCTCTCCAATGTTCTTTCCGGCACTCCAGGTTGGACATTATGATTGATGCTTTTATTTTCTTCATTTATAACAGTTGTAATTTCTCTGCATTCAGAATGTTGAATAGCACACGTAGATCCATGTATCATGTCAATTTCATTCAAAGTGACATGTTTCGCCTCTGTATAGATATCTACCAATGATCGCTTCTTGGGCTTCCCCTTTCGCCTCTTTGGCTTCCCCTTTCGCTTCTTTAGCTTCTTACTTGGTATCAATTTGGAAGGAAGACTTGTATTTGGAGCCTTACTGCTGATTTTTGGTATGGAATCATTCATTTCATGTTGAATGATTGATTCACAGACTTCAAGTATTGTTTCAGCATCTACTGAACATTTGTCATTGTGACGTTCATTGGTATCATCAGAGATTGACAAGAAAAAGGCTTGCTTGGAAACATCCATAATTGCTTCCTCAACACATGTTTTATCTTCGAATTCAGTCAACTGCTCCCCTCTGCTGATGCTCACAGAAGGATTCTCAATCGAACTGGCAGCTACTGTTTCTTCCTCTGAACAACTCAGAACCGTATCTTTCTTACAAGAATGGAACCTCGCCACAACTGGAGGCTCAAATGGTGGAAGAACATTGCTAATACCATGCCTCGTGAAGATTTCGAGATGCTTGTAATGAAAAGGCCAGTTGTGGTTGGCTCCATTTGTCCGGGAGGAGAAAACATACTCCCTGTGATATACACCAGAGAGCAGAAGGTTGTGAGCTATGTGTTGCATATAATTTGTGCATCAAGCGAAACAAGTTATCATTTAGGTTCCTGATACCATTCTGAAATTAATAGGAAAATCCTGATGCAATGGCAATACGGCATCAACAACTATTAAATTTAACCATAAAATGATGTATCAGATACAGAAAATCTAATCAGAAACTTAAAATGATGTATCAAAACAAATAAACTGACGAGAAAGTATTAGATACAGGCGACTTATAAACATCGACTCTGTCAACAACCTTAAAGTGATATATCAAAATTAAAGCGTTACATAGAAACATCACAAGAGAATGACCCCGACCAAAAATTCCTCTACAAACATCACTGGAAAATCGTTCGATGTGAGTGCTAAACAAAGCCAATAGTTTATGCACTAAAAAACTGCATGTGCCACCACAGGAACTCCCAAAAACAAGGTTTCAGATCATGCAACAGCCCACAATCACATAGTAGTATATTTACAGGAATGCACAGCGAAAACCCTCACTAGTACGATAGTATCTCATGGAAAAAGGAGAAGGAAGCACAGAGGGAGAACAAAGGGATTTTGCTTGTGATAACAAACCTCAAAGAGAAGTTGCTGCTGTCGCTACAAGTTGTGTCTCGTACAGGATCGATCGGATCCACTGGATTGATCTCTACTTCCTGTTTACACTCATTCTGAGGTGGGTCTTGTGGTAGATCTCCCATCTATGCTCCCTTTGTTCACATGAAGTGAAACGATCAACGAAGGAGGAGGAAGAGTAGTGGAAGGAAGATAATCCTCATGAAATGACGAGGAGGGCAGCAGAAGAGTACAAGCCCAAGCCAGGCAATACTCGGTTGGTGCAAAAAGGGAAGAAATGAGAAGCGGAATCAGCAGAAAAGAAGGAAAGAGAAGAGAGGGAAAGAGAGAGAGGTAGAAGTGGTAGATTGAGATGAAAGAGAAGGACCAACAAAGAAGGAAGGGAGAGGGGTTGGTGCAAAACCCTGAGAAGGGGGTCAGGGTGTGTATACCAGCAAGAGAAAGAAGGGTTTGGTTTTTTCCACCTATAATCTGGGCCCACTATTTTCCATTTTTATTTCATAAAACAACAAAAATAACAGTGTCTTCTCTTCTTTTCTTTTCTTTTTTCCTTTCAACAAAAAAACAGTGTCTACCATTTCCTATGCCAAAAAAAATAGAACAGTGTGTTATATAAAGACAGATCCAGAAGTGAGAATGGTGTAAAGATGGAGGAAATAAGAAATGCTCAACAATAGCAGTGAGGCTTTGAGCAAAGAGTAGTCTTTTTGTGGTGTAGTTTTGTACTACGGAACACATGATTGTTTCTTATCTCTGTTATGTTGGTTTCTAGCCTAGATTTTTTTTGCCATTCATATAGGTTTCTTACTCCTCCTTTGCATTTATCTGATTAGAAGTTCAATATTGATTCTTAGAAATTTTGTCATCTGATGTATAATTTACGTCGTTGCCGATTTGGCCATATCCGACTGAGACCAGACTGAGCTGAAATTTGTTTGGAGATTGATTTTCAAGTTATATACCGACTTATAAATGCTTAGAAAATGGCATTTAGATCTGTCATAATGGAATCCTTTTTCATGGTAAAATCTCTGTCGTTATGTGCTATTTTATTTGTTTCATGTTTGTGATTGACTCGACATTGAACTGATATCTTAATCTGCATATTAGTTCAGTCCGGATGAAAATAGACGATCTCTTTTCTTTCTTGACTTGATGCTAACTTGGCTGCTATGACAGACTTCATGTCGCAAATATATATCTTTTGCAAGTTTGGTTTCGGTTGCCACTGTCGTCCTTTTTCCATCTGATCTATCTAGCAAGTGAATTATAAGCTTCTTAACGTATCTTCAAATACTCTTTTCCTGCGTTGTCATAGAATTCATTGTTCGGCCTCACCTCCTCTCTTCTCCTCTAATTTGGAAGTTTCTTCATCATCAACTACAGGAATGAAAATAGGCCACATCCACAACGAGAGGCCAAGATCGAGAAGTGCATCAACAGAGAAGACTGTTGGCATGCCCAAGTAATACTGTTAAAGTGAATACTAGGAACAAGTTGATTTTATACTATTACCAGTTTAGATAACTAATCAGACAAGCATTCGTGGAAATACACCATCACATGTTACGATGCAAAAGAAATTCTGTAGCATGTGAAGTAGTTATAGTTTTTAACTGATCAGACTAAGAATGCCTATCGTAGTTATAGTTTTTAACTGATTTTCAACCATGAAGTAAACTATTGGAAGTGTTTCACAAAGCAAGTTGAAAATTGCTAACAACATTTGAGCTAAATTTTAGATAAACTTCCTTGTGTAAAGAAAAAGTAAATCCATATGCTTTGCCAAAACTAGTGGTTTTCAAACAAGAGAGACTGCAAAAATGATATAGATTTTCACATGAGCCATGCATCGAAAAGTCCTCCAAACTCTCTTTTTTTTTATACAAAAACTCTACTCAAATTGTTGGCAGACCATTTGATATTTGAAAATTAAATTCTAATTTTCCACTTTCCCTGGCACTTTCCATGGCACTATGCTCATTTTTGTAATATTGAATTCTAGTTTAAGACAAATAAATTATTAATTGATTAGAAAGCTGTAATATCTAGTGTAGTAGCGTAAATAATCAATTACATGCTTATATTTGCCAACGCAACTTCACATAAACTTGAATGCAAAATTAAGATACGACTCTGAAGGAGCCAGTCAAGGAAGCCAGGATAGAGAATCAAGTTTTATACAAGACTAAAAGTTTAAACCAAAGCAGATATTGAATCTCACAAATCTATTATATTAGTGAAACTTAAATTTAGAATTAACTATTTTTTCAAGGGATCAGATTACAAACAGGTTCCCAACTCTAACATCACTGATGACATTCTAAACATGTTGTCGCTGCAATAAACTCTTTAGCTTTACCTTAGTTTTTGCTGGACTTACTGTCTTGAGCAAAATAAATGAAAGATTGTTAACATTAAAAATGTGTGATTGTAGTTGGACAAATTAAGTCAAAGAAACACAAGGTTCTTTTTGAAAATAAATGGTAAAAAAATTATCTTTAACAAACTGAAATGAATCATACCAAAGCATGTTATGCTGAACAACAAGGTAGACCTATAATATTGTTCTAACCATACATTCTAGTCCAACCATAACATATCAAAACTAGAAATTAAAATGGTCGCATGTCCCATGATAAAACAAAAATGTTTTTCCATGTGTTTCACAACATGTAAAGAAAACACCACAATGAAATCCAGTCAATGACTCGATGTTATCTGTTGATACACCTTTCACTTCCATTTTAATTTCTACTGCTAAGTACTTCTTCATCTAGTTGTTGGATTTTGATTTGACCAAAGTCAAAAAAATTTAATCTCCTGACTAACCATTACTTCTCTCCTAATGACAGCGTACGCATGAATAGCTCATGACATAGAATTTCCTAGCTAATACCAAGTAAGTTATCAGATACATCCTTAAGACACTACAGTTCATCATATTCCTCCTCCACTGTAGACTATTGAAAGAGACAGTTGCTCTTCCTAACTACCCACATTGAGAAGTCATAGTCATCTTTTGAATAGTAGATTTTTTTTTCCCATTTGACACATCCTAGGAAATAATACTGTGACTAAGGTAGTGTTGGGTTCAAATCATGGTTTATAACTTTTTCACATCAACAAGCTACTGATCAAAAGCTTATACACCTTAACTTTTGATTAGGGCCGTCAACAAGTCAGATTAAGTCAGGTTGGAGGTCAATCCATTATTCAATTTGTTTCCTAACAAGTTACGATCGGGTGATAATCCATTTTTATTCAATCCTCAATCGATAATCCGACTAAATCTATTTGGAAAAAATAGGTTGGATCAGCTTAACAGATTAAAATGAGTCAAATGTTCATCTAAAAAATAAAAAAAAACTACACTTAAAAATTCAACGATTTTATACAATAGAAGAGGTAAAATTCCATTATCTATATCGAAAAATACTTCATAATACTTTACAAGCTTACTTATCCTACAAATTTAAGAATATATATGCTTTTAAATAACAATAAATTAATATCTAATCAATTAAGATACATAACATATAACATTGTTCAATATTAACAGAATAATGACTTAATACGTGGCGATGATATGTTTCACTTATGATTTGACCATTTAAGATTTTGAGTTAATAGATTAGGATTTAACGATTCTTAATGGACTCAAATTCTTAACCCAAACTCTAAATTAACAGGTCGGATCAAACAGATTAATGAGTTTGACTCAATCCATTGATAGCTTTACTTTTGACTTCACTCAAACTTTTATAGCAGAATTTGTATCAGCTTCTACATTTAAGCTAATTTTTATTTTCTGGTTTAGTTCATATTTTGATTATAAAATAATTCCTATCATAGCTTAGGTATTAGTAACTGAACCTAACATAGTCTAAGAATTCAACAATTTATATTGCGTTGAACTCCTGCTAACGAAACATCTGCCCAGTTTGTTTGTTCTTAAACTATTGCTTCTCTACCACAAAGTCCATTTACATTGCACTCTCAAATCGATTACTGTATCCACTATATTAGCAAACCTATTTGTCCCCTGCATTTTCCAAAATAGAGTCTTGCTTAGGTGAGGTCGGGGCTTTTTGTCGACAGTAAAAAGCCCACGATCTCAGTCATAATAACCACACAAATAGCAAAAACACAAAATTAAAAACACCGTTGTAATCTTGATGTTTATTCAATCCAACGATCAAGATCAGGTGTCCACTATAATGGATTTGTTCTGTTCCAAAATAATCAACAAATAGAGTCTCAATGATGTTCTCAATGACGTTGATGTTTCAGAATTTGGTGGGAGGGTAAATGAGAGTGAAGATACACTGTCCAGCCCATGGTCCATGGTTCAAGATCGAAACTCAAGTTCACGACATATTTGTTGTGCCAAATGTCGATGGATTTGACGTTCTTTTATGTTTCTTGGTGTAAATTGCTGGTAGATACGGATCTTATATCTTTCTTGGTGCAACACAACTACAGCATCTTATGAGGTTTATATATTTCCTTTTTCCCCCAAAGCCTGCTATGAATGTGATGTTTCAGTCAAACATTTGATTGGCCTCACACTCGGCACCTCATTGCTGACATATGATGCAGACAACAACGTTGAAGGAACTCTCTGTACACCTTACAGAAAAATGAGGAACTTTCTGTACAGCTGAATAAACGATCATTGGGGTACGATGGGGGATTGAGTGAAACTTGTGCTCATGCCCCTTCCAACAAATGAAGGGAAACAAACAAAAAAAAAAAAATCCAATTTGTGTGAATGACCATGTAATATGGGTCTGCGGTTATGGATCTAGTCTTCCTAAACATTTGTTTCTGTTCTTCTGAAAACTGTACTTGTAATTTGTAAATCACATTCTTTAAAACCGAGAAGATTGATCTCATCCAAGATTTAAAAGCAACTAAGCACAGCACCACTAGCACATGTATCTATCATGTCTTCACTTTTCGAAACCAAGCCTTTCATGCAATCCAAACACACTCACAGCTCATCAAAGATGACACACAGTAAACAATATAAATAAGAGTAAGTCAGGTAACAGAAGAATAGCTATGGGGTTCATCAACAATTCGTACATGCGAGCAATTTTGTATTACAGAAAAGGATTAATCTAACTCCCATTGCATCTTTGAAACCTTTGTACGTGTTTCCCAACTCACTTCTCCTACATAGCATCAAACTCGTCGGCTTCCATCTGATACCCTGTGTTTCACAGCTTCATTTTTAATCTTGTCCGCTATGTATGACCCTAACTTCAGAAGCCACATTCTGTTTCATCACTGTGTACCTTGCTAGTTACCTTTTGTACTATGCAACTACCTTCTTCTTTTGTGCCACCTCCTCGAGCCTATACTTGTTGGCATCTCTCATCATTCTTTCAGTTTCTTGTGCATGCAATTTAGCCTTGTCGTAGGTCCATTGCCACTATGCAACCACAAGAATCATCTTCAGCAAATATATTCAAGATATCATCAGCATCAATAAAAAAGGTTTGCATGACATTAGGTTCTTCTGCAGGCCGCAGATTTATGCCACCTTCAAAACTTCATAAACTTCAAAGAAGATACTAGTCTGGTTGTCTGATACAGAAGCATGTGCTGACACCGTTTTGGTAGAGATAGGTATGTTCATTGAGACAATAAGAATCATGATATCTCCTCTGCTACTCACACCAAGGGATAGAGGGGTCACACCTATAAGAAAAAGGTATTGCAAGTCCTGATGCTAATTTCCACCCAACAAGGCAGCTCAGATAGCAGCATCATAAGCCACTGCTTCATCTGCATTAATGGAATTACAAAGCATCTTCTCGTGAAACAACTCTTGGAATTAACTGACAAACTATTGGGATACAGGTTACACCAATAAGCAGCAAGCATTGCTTAACAGCCTCCATGCACTTCATGAATAGATCAATATTTAGATCCTCAAACTTGCACAGGTGATGTCTGTGTAGAAATCTATGCCTTCATACAAAGCGTCAACCTAAATTGTCATATGGACCTCAAAAGTGAAATTCCGGATCTATTTTTATACATTTTTATAAACTAAAAAAAAGTTAGTAAAAAATTGATATATAAGATTAAATATTAAAAAATGATAAGAGGAGATTCTTCCACCCCTGATATATTTGAACCATTCGCCAATAAAGAAATTTGAAATTCCAACACTACATATAATTTCATCAATTATGTATGGTATGAAGAATTAATATCTTTTTTGAATGAATGAAAGAACAATATAAACAAATAAATAAATAAAGGGAACATATCTAATTTTTTTACCATATAATACCTATCCACAAAACCTACATCTACAAAAATAGGAATATACGAGGTGCACATTTATTGGTTCAAACTACTAAAGCGAACCAAGTTTTATGGCTTACTTTGGTTTTCTATAAACAACGATTCAGTTTGGTTCAAGAATTTTGCAAGCTGACAAAGATTTCATATGTTTATTTTAGCTAATTATAAATCAATATCTTTTTTTGTTTTAACCTTATAGATCATAACTAAAAATAAACAATAAACAATGAACTAAACCAAACCAAACCGAAAACTTAATGGTTTGGTCTAGTTTAGTTTTAATAACTAAATGGTTGGGTTTGGTTTCAATTTCTTCAGAAGTGATTGACATAGTTTGATTTGTGGTTGTCTAAAATCGAACAAAACCAAATCATGTGCGCCTTCATATATCTCTCTACATCTAGATGAATAAGTATGCATCATGTTCTAAGACTAAAATTTTTTGCCTTCTCACAAGCTGTCGTCAACCTCATCATAGAGTTTTGGTCTTCCCTTATGACTATTTTTTCTTTCCAAAGTTCCTCTTGAACTACTCAATGAAATAGTTAACCATGTGGTTATCAAAATCATTTCCACCAAGGTGTGTGTGTCCCCATTAATGGCATTAAACTCTAGTTTAACATTTTCAATTTTGACAAGAGAGACGTCAAAAATACCGAGGCTGAAAATGAGGATGTTCTTCTTTCCTCGTGTCACATGACATCATGTCTATACCAAATGCTACTACAGCAGCCATGGGCTTGTTGATGATGTGCATGACATTGAGACCAGCAATGGTACCTGCATCCTTTGAAGGACAATGCTGAAGGTCATCAGTAGGCAGGGACACTCGTCACAGCATTTTCTATGGTACATCCCAAGTGAATCCCAGTAATCTCCATTTTTTTTATAGGACCATGGATGAGATCACCTCTGCAGCAAAATATTTCTCCATGACCTTATAGTTGACTAAGATCATGTGTTTATCTTGCTCTCCTGTAACAACATTGAATGGCCAATTCTTCCAGTACACTATCCCTGAATCTCCAACAAATTAACCATTTTGCATCTAAAAATAACACAAAATATAGGAAGGGGATGATTAATTCCATGATCCCATAATGACTGATTTTAGTATAACTGCATAATCTACAATAAACCAGTTATGATGAGAAGTGTGACATTATAAAAATGGAAATCTAAAGCAAGGAGAGATGAGAAATGTAGGTGTCTTTGTTTCCTCCAGACCTTTTTATATGATAAATTATTTCAATAGAAATCTTTTCCAATAATCTTCATATTTCGAATGTATTATGAGTTACTTAAGCCCAATGGGTTAAAAATAATAGATATTAATATGCATTTCTATCTTTTTCGTTTACTGGAGTCCTCATTTTCTTTCTAGTAATAGACTACATACACTCTCAATCCATGCAAGAAGTATATCTTGTAATATTATTGTCTTGTAAAAGGTAAATAATGTAAGATGTACATAGGGTCATTACAAAGTTAATATTCAAGACCATTAATGACGTTTTCGTGGCATGAAAGCGTCATATTCATCATTAGAAGAGGCAGCAGCCAGAAATTTCATGACATTGCCTGTTTCTTTTGATTAGCAGATGAAAGAAATAAAAGAATCATTTTTTAATTAGTAGTTGAATTTTTTGATAAAAGACAACTTAATGCATTTCAATATACCATAACCTAGGCACATTAATGATGATTTGCTCACAGCTTAAAACTATAATTGACAAAATGCATTTCTCCATATTGTGTGGCATTTTCCATTTGATCAATATTCGTGAGGAATGTTTCATTTCATGTGCACATGTTTGTTTAGACTCATATAGCACTGGAGTTACAATAATTTCCATCTTACCATTATCAATTAAAATATCTAAGCTCTAATAACAAATAGTTCTTTCAGTTGTTGAAGCTAATAGCTTTTAAGTAGTACTTTTTTCAAAATTAGTATGAAACCCATCACAACAACCATAATTGATAAGAAAAACTTTCAAAAGGTTTGTTCTTGGAGCTAATGCAACCTAATTCATGGCCCCATCATCGACAAGGCATTCGGTATCACTGAAGGCTATGTAGGAAGGAGTGATCCTATGGCCAAACTTCATTGGGTATGATGTCCACTGACCCATTTTTCCAAACCGCAATGTGCGAGTATGTTGTCCCAAGATCAATCCCAGTCGGTCCATCTCCAGCACCCACGTGTGAAAATCCTGTCATTTGTGATTCCAAAAAACAAACAGTAAGAGAGAGGAAGAAGGGAAGAATATGAGATAGATTGTAGTTTTCTATAAGCAAATTATTAAGTATGTACGAGAATCGTTCAAAGTCCACCCTATCCAAGAAAGATGTTCCCGCAATAACATATATAGACAGGCATAATATTAGTGGTTGGCATTTGCATTGCCTATGAAAAAACAAATGCCATTTTTTAACTAGGTAAAAGTGATAATGTTATGAAAGCCCTTATGATTTCTTGTGTTGTTATTTGATTTGGGTAGCAGCTAAAGTTGGGGAGTTAAGATGTTAGGAGTTGGGTCGTTGTTTGGATTGCTAGGTTAATGGAGGTGGTGACTGGGACTGTAACAGAAGGGTTTTGCTGGGGACTTTATATGGAGGATGTACCTTCTTTCATTGGACTGTGCAAACCAAGAGAGAAGTACTGTTGGAAACAAGAGAGAAGAGTGATGCCGGAAAAGTGATGAAGGAGGGAAGAGCTTGTCGGAGATCCAAGAAGCAACCAAGACAGCAGCCACGTAAGAGCAGGAAGAGTTTGTCGGTGTAAGGTATGTGGGATTTATAGTTGGGCTGATATATATTGAGATTTTGTCAATAACGAAACAATACCGTATTTGCTTTGTCAATAAGGAAACAATATAAAGAACGATTGTGTATGTATAGTTTTCGATTGTGGAGTAGTTGTATTTATATGTGTTGTGTTGAACGATCGGAAGACTGACAATGGGTGGAACAAACGAAAACCATTGCTTGTTTGAACGATTGAAAGACAGATGATCAGTCGGACGAACAAAGACTGTCACTCATTCGAATGATTGGAAGACTAACGATTGGTCAACAAGCAGAGAAATGTTGCTCATTCGAACGATTGGAAGACTGATGCATGGTTGGATGTTTAGAAGATTGTCACTCAATTGGCTATTCAAAAGACTGTCACTCGATCAATGTTCAGACAACTGTTGCTCAGTCAACCGTTATGATATTTAATGTTAGATTATTGCATGGATTCTATTTGTGTTTTGAACACATTAATGATACTTTGGAATTCTGGAAATGAAATCGTACTGTCCAGTTCAAAAATTGTGTACTATAGAGATTGATTTACAACTAAACACATATAGATTATTCCATTCATTATGTTGTGTAGGTCACTATTTAGTTGAATATGTTAGTACTAAACAATACATAGTCAATAGTGTCAAACTCTAGATTGATGATGTTGAGAACATTGGAAGTTGTGTGAAATTACACAAAGAACCCTGTAAATATGAATCTATTAATAATGTAAACGGATACAAGGTAAAATGAATATTGTAAGTGTTTTCAAGGTGAAATAAGAGTGAAAATATAGAGTAAAAGACAAAAGAAGATAACGTCGAAATTCTAACTCTTTAAAGTATTGACCGCAAAAGGGGTACATTGACTTGACGAAGGTTAATGTTAGGTCCTTATAAGGATCTAGTAGCAACGATAAATCTACAAGGCTTAGATCTGACATCTACTGTTATTGACACACCTCAGGTCCTTACTAATGAAAGTAAATGTAAATTTAAATAAGAAACCAAGGAAGTAAGGAAGGATTATATATCAATTGGAAGACTACGTATGCTAGCGATGGGTAGTCTAAGGATTTACTAAAACTAGAAAGGAATAGTGTTAAAGGTGAAAAACCAAGATTAAATTGGTTCACAAAAGAATTTATAAGGATATATGTGTATGATGTTATAATCCTAGAGTAAATGAATACCTATTTACCCATGTAACCTAAAATCCATCTCTACTACTAAATAATATTTTTAACACTCTCCCTCAAATTAGAACATATATATCATGCAAATTCAACTTGTTACAAAAAAACTTAAAGGTGCTTATTACAAGGTCCTTTATGAAGATATCAGTTAACTAATCAGACAGCAGTGTATATGGTACAGAGATAACTCCTTTCATCACTAAATCTTGTACATAGCAGTAGTCAACTTCAATGTACTTTACTCTTTCATAAAACATAGGGTTACTAGAAATAAATATTGCAGTTTGATTATCACAATGCATTTGCATAGGAGACTGAATTGAGAATCCAAGTTCACTTAACAAAGAAAAGAGCTAAACCATTTCACACGTAATTTGAACTATAGATTTATACCCTACCTTTATACTAGACTGAGAAACCACACTTTACTTTTTACTTCTCCAAGTCACCATGTTTTCTCCTGCATAAGTACAATAACCAGATATAGACTTCCTTTCTCCCTTATCACTTGCATAACTAGAGTCTGAATAAACTTCCACCTGTGGATGACCATGTTTCTTATATATCAGTCCCTTCCCAGGTGCTCCTTTAATGTAGGCCTACACACAAAGGACACCTCTTTAATGTATCAATTGTAGTTCATGTATGAACTAACTCAGTAATTCTACAACATCCAAGATATTAGGATGCGTAATTGTAAGACAGATTGATCCTTCAACCAATCTTCTGTACTGACTAACATCATCAAAGGACTCTAAAGGAACTATCCCTAAAGGTGTAAAAAGGGACGGATGGCCTATAGGCGGCTCATCCCAACCCTCCTTTCCCAGTCGAGATAGGCTGGACTGTAGGGTCTTGTGTACATGGCCTGGCTTGACTAAGCCTGAGCCCAACCCAATGCCTAGAATTTTTCTCACCAATGCCAATGGTTGTTTGTTTTTTTATATTCTTTCTTCTTTCTTATTTTCTTATAAATACCTCCCCATTCCATCTCATCTCTTCCCAACTTCCCAATTATCTACATTCTTAATTCTTCACTGCTCTCTCTACACATTGCTAGTACTACACTTCCATTCCAACATTCACGATTCTGATCCACTGTTCCACCTTTATCGTTTTATCGTGCCGGACTTCCACGGTTCTACCTTTGCCATTACAAATTTCTCTACTTCTAATGTCTCTAATTTCTCTACTTCTTTACCTGTAAATTTTTTATTTTATTTTTTTGATTATTTTAATTAGTTACAATGACTAGTTCATTAACATTAAATATCTTAATTCAAGATTCTGTAAAAAATGTAGATTCACAAATCTAATGTACAGTCACTTAAAAAGTTAAAAGAAGAACAATTCCTTATTGAAAAAATTTAACTTCAGACCCATTCATTGATTAAAAATGTTATTGTAATTATTGTGATAAAAACTTTGAAAAAAAGAGGTGATGGTCATCTAAATAGACATTTTAAATTGTAAAGAAAAAAAATCAATTACAAGAAAAAAAATAGATTTAAAACAAAACTCAATTGCAAGTAGAATTTAGTAATGTAATTAATTGAAAATATTCTATGGAAGAAACTAAACATGGATTAACAAATTTATAATTCCAAATGAACCATTTATATTTTCTGAAAATAAAAATTTTGCTACTTGTATGTTATTAGAGTTATTAGTTAGCAATATATAGGTATATGGATATCCGTTTATGTTATATGGATACCCTAACAAGTATATATATGTAATCAATCCTTCACCAAAAAACATACTAATTTTCTTTTTTCTAACATGGTACCAGAGCAATAAGTTTTTCTAACCTTGAAGAAAAAAAACATCTTCAACCACCACCCCTCCCCTACCCCCTACCAACCCTCTCCTCCCTGTCGAGCCCTACCGTCAGTCTCTCCTCTGTCACCAGCACCCGTTGGCCACTCCAACAGCCACCATCAGCCCGCCCTCTCCATCCAGCACCGTCCGTCGACCACTCCAATCTAGTCCACCAACCTCTCCTCTCTATCTAGCAGCCACCACTAGTCCTTCCTTCTCCTCCAACATAAGCCGTTGGACCCTCCTCTCCTTCAAGCACCCACCACATAGGCCGGCCGACAAGGCCTGTTCTCTCCTTCAAAGACATATACAACCCCAGTAACCGATGAACGACGTTTGGTTAGACTGTTCTATGCTTCTTACTATTGATTATCTCTTGTTGTCTTACTGAAAATCTATCTCTCTCTCTCTCTCTTACTGGATTTATGACTTCTTCCTCGAACTCTACTTCTCATGATGTTTTACTCCGCAATATCAGTGGTACATCCATTAAACTTGATGGCAAAAATTATCTTATCTAGGCAAAATCCATTCAACTTTTCCTTAATGCTCACAAAAAAATCAAGCATATTACCCAAGATTCTCCTAATGTTAAAGCCCAAAAATAAGATGATTGGCTAGCCTCTGACTATGAAGTCAATATATAGTTGATGAATAGTATGGAACCACACATCTCTCGAGGCGTTGTTATGCTTTCCGTTGCAAAGAAAATTTAAGATACTCTTAAGACCACTTATGCTCCCGAAAAGAATATCACACATGTTGTCGAGCTTTATGATTAGTTTTTTCATTACAGTAGGGCGAATAATCTGTTCAAGATTTGTATATCTCTATTCAGATTCTTCTAGATGAACTCGAGATTTATTAACCGCTTGAGCCTGATGTTACTCTTATGCGTGAATATAAGGAGGAACTTGCCGTTGCTAAGTTTCTATCTACTCTTCGACCAAAGTTGGCCTCCCAGGTGTGTGACAATATTCTTGGTGGCGATAGTGTTTCTTCCTTGACCACTACTTTCTCTTGTATGTTGTGTATTGCTACCAGGACTCCTATAGTGCATAGTGATCAGTCCGCTTTGGTTGCCTTCGGACATGGCCGTGATTCCGAACGTGATCATAGACGTGGCCGAGGTCATGATTCAAAGGGAAGACATGGTGGTCGATGAGGTAATTTGAAGTATGATCACTGTGGACACCTGAATCACTCCTTGAATCGGTGCTGAGCGAAATTTGGCAAACCTAATTAAACCAATAATGTTACAGAGGACACTTCATCAATTTCAACAGGTGAAGGTGACATGGTGACTATTCCTCAAGCTACGTACAGTAGACTTCTTCAGACTCATTCCACTCAAATTGCTTAGACTACTACTGCCACACATACTATGCCTTGAGGTACATAGGCTGTATTCACGACTTCTGATGCAGACTGGGTAGTTGATTCAAGTACGTCAAAGCATATGTCTAGTATACACCATGCCTTCTCCTCAATGTCCTTCGTTGTTCACACACCTTCTGTTCATGTAGTTCATGGGACTCGTTCACCTGTGCATGGACAAGGAGACGTGTCTCTACTCAATAATCTAACCCTTAGCGATGTTTTTTATGTTCCTAATTTTCCTGTTAATTTACTGTCTGTTAGTCAGCTTACTAAAAACCATCATTATGCAATAACACTTTTTTCCACTTATCTTCTTATATAAGACCTACGAACTGAAAAACGGATTGATTCAGGACCTCAAAGCAATGACTTGTACTGTCTTAGTGGTCGTAGGAAGCCCACTACATTTGCCTACACCGCATCTACTATTGAGTCTTCTTTTTTGTGGCACTGCCGTTTAGGACATACGTTGGTAGATAAGTTTAAAAGTCTTTTATCAGAGTCTATTTTTATCAATAATTTTCGGTGTGAATCTTGTCATCTTGAGAAACACTAACAGTCATCATATCCACCATGTCAGGAGAAACAGAGTCGTATTCTTATGGAATTAGTTTGCTTTGATATGTAGAGTCCTTGTTGTATTGAGTCTGTCCAAGGTTTTCGGTATTTTATTGTCATTATTGATGACTTTTCTAAATTAACGTGGTTTTATTTCTTAAAGGATAGAACTCAAGTGATTGATGTTATCAAAATATTTTTCAATGAAATAAAACTCAATTTTATGAGCCATTGCGTATGTTTCGTACGAATAATGCTTTTGAATATGTTCAACGTGATGTATCCCTTTCGTGTGAGCTCAGGGAGTTGTCCATTTGACAACTTGTCCTAGGTTATCTCAACAAAATGACATAGCCGAATGCAAACATCCTCATCTGTTATATGTCACTAGAACTCTAATGGTCCAAATAAAGGTACCTCAACAGTTGTGGGTTGATGCAGTTCTTGCGTGTCATCCCTTATTGTCTTTTATGAGTACATCCCTTATTGTCTTTTATTTCTTCATAAGTCTCTTTTTCCTTTACCCTTATAGTTTTAAATTGTGTTTGTTTTGTCTAAGATACTTACCCCAATCTAAACAATCATTCTCCTCACTCCATTCGTTGCATGTTTGTAGGTAACTCGCGGAATAAAAAAGATTATCGCTGCTATAATCCAGTATATAGAAAATATATGTCTCTACAGATATCACCTTCTTTAAGACCATTTTTTTTTCTTTTTTTACGAGTGACTCTTCGATTCCTCTTTCCTTTGTTGTTCCTATCATAGATCAGGTTTCGATGACCAGGATAGAGACCACTACTGCTCAACATCTTCAAGTCTACACTAAGCAACCACGACAACATGTACAACCAACAACTCAGGCAACCGATTATCCGACTTCCTCTGATGCAGGTCCAACTCCCTCCACTACATCTTCTGAGCTTAATATTCCTATTACCTTTCAGAAAGGTACTCATTCTACTACACATCCTCTCCTAATTTGTTACCTATGATCACTTACATCCTATGTATCAGACTTTTGCTTTGTTTCTGTCATCTGTTTCTATACCCAGGACTTATCAGGAAGTGTCATAAATTCCTGAATGGTGGGCTACTATAGATGAGGAGGTGTTAGCCCTTTAGATCTCATGGGACATGGGATCTTGTTACTCCACCAGCCGATGTTGAGATTGTAAACTACCGTTGGATATTTACTGTAAAGTATAGTACCAACGAAACCATTGATAAATATAAAGCTCGATTGGTTGTGTACGGTTTCACTCAGACCTATGAAGGTGATTATTTTGAGACCTTTTCACCAATTGCACGTCTCAACTCCATAATCTCAAGCAAAGTCCACGTGCGTGATTTAACAAGTTTAGTAAGGTCACAATGTAGTTTGATTTTCAAAGGTGCAACTTTGATCACTTTGTATTTATCAAACAGAGATCCACTGGTTGTGTTATTCTAACAGTTTATGTAGATGATATCCTAATTACTAGTAATGACAGGACAAGCATTGATGAGAGCAAAGAATTCCTCAAGAAACATTTGTGACAAAAGATTTAAATAAACCAAGATATCTCTTGGAGATTGAGATTACTCATGCTAAAAATAGAGTAGTTTTATCACAAAGGAAATATATACTTGATTTACTGGAGGAGGTAGGCATGCTTGGCTGCAAACCTTCTAACTCTCTTGTTGATCCTGGCCTAGATTTATGGGACACCATCTCTGAGATTCTTGAGGATGCAAGATAATACAGGTGCCTGATTGAAAAGCTAACTTATTTTATTGTTATTCATCCAGATCTTACCTTGATAGTTGGATTGTTCAATCAATTCATGCATCAATCAAGAGAAGTACACGAGAAAGTGTCTCCTGGCAGAAGTTTACACTACAGTTACTATGGTCATCTTGATGTTATTGACTATTCTGACTCTAGATACACAAGAGATCAGAGAAACAAGAAATCTACTTCTAAATACTACATGTTTGTGGGAGGCAACTTGATTACTTCGAGAAGCGAAAAGCAAAATATTGTTTCTCGATTGAGTGCTGCGACAGAATATAAGACACCAGCACATACAGCTTGTGAAATGTTGTAGATGATCTTTTCTAACTAAAATTGATTTTCCTCATAAGGAAGCTATGCCTATATTCTATGACAACCAGGGAGCTATCTATATCACCAACAACCCTGTGTTTCATGAAAGGACAAAACATATTGAAGTAGATTATTAATTTATTAGGAATACTGTTATGAATGGACTGATTACTACTACTTTTACTTCTTCTAGTCAACTTACACATGTATTTACTAAAGCTGTTGTAGGTCAGTTCAAGGTTGTTTGTAACAAACTGAACATGATAGATTTATATACTCCAGCTTAAGGGAGAGTGTTAAAGTTACTAGTTAGTAATATATGAGTATATAGATATCTATTTATATCATATGGATACCTTAACCACTATATATACATAATTAGTCCTTGATCAAAAAACACACTAGTTTTCTTTCTTCTAACGTATGTAAACATATATAAATCTATAATTTAAAAGTCATTCTAGAAATATATCTAAAAATATAATACAAAAAAAATTTATTCAAGAGAATTAATTGAAATGTTTTTTAGTTTATTATGTAAAATATCGTTAACTTCTGATGTTAGAACAAATCCAAATAATGTTCCTTGTGTTTAATTACACATTAGATAGATATATCTTGTAATTTACAACAAAAAATAATTACTTTTAAAATATTTGATCATCTACATACTAATAAAGCTATTACAAATGTTATATAAAACAATTGTTAGGAAGTTTAAAATAAATAATATAATTAATACAATTTCTTTTGATAATAGTACCAATAATAATGTTACAATAGATATATTAAAAAGAAATTTAAAACCTTTGCTAAACAGTGCTTTATTTTATTGTAGATGTACTTATCATATTTTCCATTTAATTATAAAAGAATACATAAAATGTATTAGACCATATGTAAAAAATATTAAATCATCTATTTATTTATTCAAATATCAGTTAAAAGATTTCAAGAATTTAGACATTTATGTATAGATAATGGTGTTAAACCTAGGAAATTTAAGATGGATGTTCAACATAGATGGAATCTAACATATGATATGTAAAGTTCATATTTACCTAATAATAACTTTATTACAATGTTTTATAATGTAAAATCAAATAATCTTTTAAATGACGATGATTGGAATAATTATATTATAATTCATAAGTTTTTAAAATCTTTTTATTCTACCACTAAGGACTTGTTTAGACAATAATCCTATTAATTATTATCTTTTATCTAATCTTTTTAAAATCACTACTAATTTTGTATCATATAGAATTGCCTCATCTTTTCAACAAATTATTGTAATAATAGAACAAAATTATAATTCTTGAAATAAACCTCCAATGTGATATTATTTAGCAATAATAATGAATCATAGGCATAAATTAATCACTTTCATGGTAATGATTGATAAAATTTTTAATAATATAAATAAAGTTAACCAAGTATATGAATTTAATTATAAAGTTGAAGACAATTTGTATAAATATGTTTGACGAATATGTTAATCAATTTAGTTGTAATAGTGGTTATATAGTTGCTTTTCACTCTCTGTATTAAGAGATAACGATAATGATTTTGTAATGTGAGGTAAAATAAAAAAAAGATAAATATTTTAAATCAATAAGTAGTAATAAATTAGAAATTTATTTAGAATGTGATTTTGGCTTTGATAAAAATATTTAATTAGATGTATTTATTAGTGTTATGTTTTAGTGTGTTAGTAGGTTAATGAATCCTGTGTTATATGGATCATATTTCTTTTTAGCTCACCATATATATGTGTAATACTCTTCTCTATTGAATCAATCTTCTTTCAACACAACATGGTACTAGAGTCTCTTTAGAAACCCTAACCAACACTGAAAACCATCAACTACAACATCCGATGCTGTTAGCCCACCACCCATCGGATTCTGGCCAGTCTGCCACCCCCACCTGCCCCAATCAGTGGCGATGGCGCCTATTCAAGCTAAATCTGCCGCCAACGCCCCTACAATTGGCGCCGACCACCCCAAGGGCCACTTCAAGCCCTAACCGTCATTTCTCCACCGTCAGATGACTTGATTCAACGGTTCCAGTGAAGTTTTGGGGCATCCAATGGTTTTTGCAGCTATTGTTGATTGTCCAATCCCATGTTGTTGTTGGTAAGTGTGCAATAGTTATCCTCTCTAGGATAACAAGTATATGTTTTAAGTTTCAGTGATTTTTAAGACCTTTCCTAGTCCATATTGGCTTTTATACCCTACAAATCATTTTTTTCTAAACAAATCAGATCTGTCTAGATTGTTCTCATGATATCTACTCATGATTCATTGCTCAAAAGACTTGTTGCAACATCAAATAAGTGGACAGGAAAGAATTATCTATTATGGTCTCAAACTGTCGAGACATTTCTTGGCGATCATCGAAAAATATAATACATCACACATCCTCCACCTGATGTTAAAGATGTGACTTACGAGAATTGGTTTGCAGATGATTGCGTAGTTATTTACTAGATAATGAATAGTATGAATGAAGGTATTACTCGTTCAATCATAATGTTAAAGCCTACAAAGAAAATTTGAGATACTTTTCGTAGCACATATAGGAATGAGAAGAATATTACTTGAATTTGTGAGATCTATGAGTAGTTATTCACACACAAGCAGGGAAACCATTTCGTACAAGATTTTTACAGAATGCTAAGATCTCTGTTAAATGAGTTAAAGGTATATTAACTTCTTGTTGCAGATATTTCCACGATAAAGGAGTACAAAAGGGAGTTAGTAGTAGCGATCTTCCTAGCCAGCCTACAAGTTGATCTTGCCAATCAGATTATAGGCCAAATTTTGGTGCTGACTCTGTTCCCACTCTCCAGTCAACCTTCTCACAGGTTCTCCGTGTTTCTACTAGTTCTCCAACTTCCTCTGTTGTTTCACACCAAACGACAATGGCAACATTAATAGATTAAATGGCGATGGCCAAATTCTTGATTTATCTGTCCTCAATTCTCCATCACCGAGATCCTCTTTTCAAACTATAACCATTCCCTAGGCTGAGTATAACCAATTTCTTTAGATACAAGTCACTCAGTCTACTATAACAGTCTTTTATGTCACTACTTCAGGTACACATACGTTGCTTACTTTCTAAGACAGTGATTGGATCATAGACTCAAGAGCCTCTACCCACATGACAGGCATTTGAGATCTTTTCACTCGTATTCCCTAGTTATCAGAAATTAATTCTATTTCCATAGTGTGGAATGAGACAGAAACCACTATATTATTTCATAACAATGGATTACAATCTCCTATATATAGGACAAGATATACTTAACCTACAAGCAACCTATTAACTAGACAACATAAAGATCTATATAAGAATCCATTTATTCTAACACTCTCCCTCAAACTGGAGCATTTAATATGCACAACTTGTTACATAAATGGATACGAAGAAGAAGACTACTGCATCAACACATGGACTTGACAGGTCCACACAACGGAGACGACGTAAGATCAGAAACATCAATAAGTAGCTGGGTTGCTACACCAACACATATGGACGTGACATGTCCACACAACAGAGACAACGTCTGAAAGTCGTCAAAGACAATTATATTGTTTTTCTCTCATCTTCTTCTCACGCATTCTTTTCTCTCTTTTTTTCCCCCTCTAACATTTTCACACCTTTTCACCCTTTTTTTTTCTTTTTCTCCTCTAACCTTTTCTCACATTTCTTCCCTTTTCTTTTTCATTCTCTCTCTCCTCTGTTTTTTTCCTTTTTTCATTTTCTCTCTTTTCCCTCCTCATTGTTTCTTCTTCTTCCTCCTTACCCAACAACAAGGGATCTATGGTGAAGACAACAGAATGGTCCACTAGAGGCAGCCGAACGGCTCGACGGGGCCTGGGAGCGTGACTGGAGGCACCCCCTAAGGCTGACGGTGCGTGGGAAAGGCCCTGCACGGCCCGATGACGCGACTAAGAGGGCCTGAGAGAGCTGGAAGCGCTGCTAGACCGGCTTGCAGGGCGTGACGACACAGGAGAGCCTGACAGCGCGACGGAAAGGACATATGGGAGGCTCTGACGGCGTAGGAACTCTCCTTCCTCTCCCCCTTTCCTCTTTTTTTTTAATATGTTGGATGGTTGATGATTGGAAAAGAGAAATCGGGGTTATCGGCACTGGAGACAGCCTGAGACGACGAACGACGACTTTGGAGGGCTGGACTGCCCCTATCGACGGGACTGGAGGGGCCGCGGCTGCCACGACTGGCCTGGACGGTGCCGCTGGTGGCTTGGACTAGCCTGCGACGATGGGAGGAAGGCCTGGATTGGTCGGTGTTGGAGGAGGGCCGAAGTTGCTGGACGGTACCGACTAGAGCTTGGACGGCGACGGACACGACAATCGACGGTGCAGGCGGTGGTGGACTGGCTGGCGGATGTCATAGGTTAGGATTTTTCTCACGAGACAAGGGGAAGACGAAGAAATGGAAACGGATAGAGGACTTGTGGTGTTTTCCTCATGGGAATGCCGCCGTCGTCGATAGTGGATCTACAACGACGGCAGCTACTGCATCATCTCTCTCTTTCTCTCAAACCTTAAGATTTTTCCTAGACTCTGATACCATATGGAATGAGACAGAAACCACTATATTATTTCGTGACAATGGATTACAATATCCTATATATAGGAGAAGAAATACTTAACTTACAAGCAACCTATTAATTGGATAACATAAAGATCTATTTAAGGATCTATTTATTCTAACACATAGTTAATGGTCAAAGTTGCCCAGTAGCTGAGGAAAGAGCAATTCATGCTTTTTCTCTTATCACTCTTGAAAAAGACCCTTTTGTTCTTAATTTCCCTATAAATTTACTTTCCATTAATGCAATCACTAAATAATTATACTATTTTGTAAGTTTTTATCCTTTCCATTGTACTTTTCAAGATCTGTAAATAGGAAAGATGATTGGTTTGGATTGTGAGCAAGACCATGGTATGTACCTACTAGTTCGCGATAATATTCCACGAAGACTTATTACTGCTACTTCAACGGTGAACTCTACCTTATTCTGGCATTGTCGTTTAGAACATCCATCCCTGAGTCGCCTTCAACAGAATATTGCATGAGTGTCTTTAGAGTCATTTGTTTGTGAATCATGTCATATGAGTAAGCATCATCATGCTAACTATTTGTCTGTAGTTAACTCGAGACAAAGTCCTTTTGATTTAAGTCTATAGTAATATTTAAGGACCTGTCCATGATATATCTATTTCTAACTTCAGATATCATATCATTTTTATTGATGATTTCTCTCGTGTCTTGGGTGTACCTCTTGAAAAATAGACTATGTGAAAGAGGTGATTAAAAATTATGTTACTGAAATTATGAATCAATTTTCTATCTTACCCAAGATTTTTTATACTAACAATACTTTAGATTTTTTACAAATCAATCTTCAAAAATACTATTTCTCTAAGAAAATCTTGTATCAAACCTCGTGTACACATATTTCTCAACAAAATATTGTGGCTAGATGCAAACATCGTCATGTTTTGGATGTGATACACATCATTATAGTTGAAAAGCAAGTTCCTAAGTATTTGTAGTCTAATACTGTGCTTATTGTTGTATACTTGGGTGGAGATTACTCTTGGGGAGAGATTACTCTTAGAAGATTATGTTCCAATCAGGAGCTAATTACTCTTCCACCTAAAGGATTTGGTTGTGTTGCATTTGATCAAAATCACACACCTAAGCTTGATAAACTTGCGTCTCGGACCTTGAAATATATCTTTATGGAGTACTCCAGAACTCAAAAAAGATATCAATGTTATCATCTACCCACGTGTCGTTATATTCTACTGATGTCACCTTTCTTAAATCCAAATCCTTCTTTAAGGTAGCAAAACCTATTTTGGTTACTCCTATAAAACATGATAAGTTGGTCCAAATTGAACAGCAAGTATCGAAATCCTTATAAGTATATCATCGTCATCAATGACCACCTATGCCTACTTCAGCAGAAACTGTTCCAACTTCAACATCTATGGTCTTCCTCACTTTGACCTTCCTGTAGTCTTATGCAAGGTCGTCGTTCCACTACAGCTCATTCTATATCTACCTTTGTTACTTATGACAACCTTCATGTTTCTTTTCGATACTTTGTCCTGTCTATTTCTGCAGAGTCTATTCCCAAATACTACTAACAAATTCTTCAAATTCCTCATTAGAAATCTGCCATGACTGAAAAAATATGGAAACTTGTGACTCATCCTGAAGAAACAAAGGTAGTTAGCCACAGGTGGGTGTTTATAGTCAAACATAAGGCAGATGGTGTTTATAGGCCATGCATTCTTAGTGGTCTATGTAAATGATATCTTCTTAATAGGCAATGACACTATAGGGATTGCAGAGACAAAGGATATCTGTCTATATACTTTGTCACCAAGAATATAGAGAAACTCAAGTATTTCCTTAGGATTGAATTTACATATAGCAAGGACTAAATGATTTTATCCCAAAGGAAGTATGCTTTAGATTTACTACATGAGATAGGACTCCTAGCATGCAAACTAGAGAGTTCACCTATAGAGTAAAACCCACCTCTTTTTGATAAGTCATCGGTGTTGTTGAAGGAGCCTGATAGGTATAAACATTTGATAGACGAGTTGATCTATTTAACTGTCATTCAACCTGATATCTCATTTGCAGTAGGACTTTTGAGTCAATTTATGCATAAGTCCAAACAGGTGTATTAGCAAGGAACTCTATGTGTGCTTACTTACATTAAGAGTACACCTAGAAAAGGTTTAA
>JAMKQA010001189.1:0-22555 GCA_024699735.1 Posidonia australis
AGCAATCCTTGACCAAAGACTTATAAGCCTTCATAGCTAAAATGACAAGCTTAGGCTTACCCTAACACCGACCTTGCACAAAGAAAGACCCATCCTCAGGAGACCCAAAATAAACTCTCTTCCCAGCACAGTTGATCAAAGTGGACTGCTACGTCAACCAACCCATGTCGAGTATCACATCGTACTCCTGCATGTCGATCAAAGTGGACTGTTGTGTCGAAGTCTCTGCTATTCAACGTCAAGTCGACAGATCGTAGATATCTCCATGCCAAACTATGCTCCTCCAGCGGCGTCACGACACTGAGATGAAAGGCCAGTCTAGCTGGTCTCTCTCCCAACGTCGCCATAAAAAACTTAGAGATAAAGGAGAAAGAACTCCCTGAGTCAAACAACACTTTGGCCATCCGACCAACTACAATAAAAGAACCTGATGGCCAAGCAAAAACAACAACGCCACACATCCATACAATCAGGTAGATGGCTAGATTACAAGGAGGTTACAACAAATCTC
This sequence comes from Posidonia australis, assembly GCA_024699735.1. NCBI lineage: Eukaryota > Viridiplantae > Streptophyta > Magnoliopsida > Alismatales > Posidoniaceae > Posidonia > Posidonia australis. The sequence goes on from JAMKQA010001189.1 coordinate 512, forward strand.
AGAGGGTTACAGAACCAACTAATCATCCTTACCCTCGACTACATCTCCTAAAAACCCAGCGCGTGGAGCTGCAATGGTGAACACCTGTCCTCTAGCCAGCTACTGCGGCGCACTTCCTACCTTCTTCGGCGGTTCCAGATAGGATCTCTGAACATGTCCCACCTTCCCTCAATTATAGCACACCATTGAGGTCGAAAGCTGCCGAGGATCAGGACAATATGTAGCGATATGGCCCACTTGACCACAATTGAAGCATAGGTTCCCACTAGAAGCACTGGACCTTGTCTGACTAAGGCCAACTCCACTACTCCCACCAAAACTCTTCCAGCTTGCAGAGGAAACACTAGGCCTCCCTTTCTGCTTCTTCTCAAGGCTACCTGAACTACTGGCACTCGGAGGATAGAAGAAAGAGATCCGGGAGGTAAAAGAAGACTTACCCTTCCCTTTAGGACAACTCTCTATAAACTTCTGATGCTCTACCTCAAAGTGATACGCCATCCCAACCATATCCTCCATCGTCTGGCACTAATAGCCGATCACCTTCACCCGTAGACCTAGGTTCAAGCTGTCTAGAAACCTCTACGCCCACTCCTCCTCATACTCATAGACAGGTGCAAAGTGTTCCAATTGGGCAAACTCAGTCTCATACTTGAGCACTGACATCGTGCCTTGCTCCAGACTCCGGAAATCTTGGCGAAGCTGCTCCTTCACATGAGTGGGAAAATACTTGTCATAGAAGGTCACCTTGAAATCCATCCACTAGATGGTAACAGTGACTGAGTCCAGGAACTTCAGCTGCCGCATAGACTTCCACCACCTATCTGCCTCACCATCCACTAGATAAGTCGCCAACCATACCCAATGCTCCTCTAGGCATGCCATGCTCTCCAGCATCTTCACCACCTTCTCCAACCAGACCTTGCTCTCCAAAGCACTGACCTTGCCCTTGAACCATGGCGAACGAAGCTTCGTGAACTAGTTCAGCCACAGGTCGCCCAACGGCTCGCTAGCACTACTCTTGTTGAACACATGAGAGATCCCGTGTGCGAAACTCCTTAGCTCCGCCTACATCCTCTCGGGGCTTGGTCTCCTCAACAGGGGACTTGCCCTTATCACCACGAGGAGGCATCCTGTTGGAGAAAGGCAAAGTACCTACACCACAGACAATGAAACAACCAGAAAACTATGAAGAAGCCAGTTGTAGACTCTACCATGCATGCAAAACCTATGGAGTCTCTAGACCGAACGCCCTAGGCCTAGCACTAACCTAGTGCAACCTAGTGAACCTAAAGCACTAATACCAGAACTATCATGTCCCGTATTTTCCATCATAATTTAAAACAATTTAAATTACGTGAAAATTAAAGCTAAACAGAAAATATCTAACTACCAGGAACCTGTGTGTGTGGCTACAAGACTCATAACTATAGGCACTGTGCTAAACCTCTGCATGCCTGCACTTGTGAACCAAAACCACAAGGAAAACGCATGAGTGACAAAAGTCCCCTAGTACGCACCCCAAGAGAAACGGCGGAAAACAAAACCTTAATTAATTTTTTTAAAATTCATTTCGCAAACCATTTTCTCAAAACCTTACAAACCAAGCCCACACCGACCAAAACCACAACCAGGGCTCTACTATGCCAAAACCATAAGCAAAGGCCATTAATGGCCAAAACCACTCATAGTGAGTCGAGAAGCTTGGCACCAAGCAACCCAACTCTCGCCACAAGTCTCCCACCGAAGGGCAACCAACGACATCTGCATTGACACAACGTGCCACCCTGTGCAAGAGCCGCGTCGTCCCCCTTCCCACCTGGAGAACTATCACAAAGCCAAGCCCTCCTTAGGAAGGTTGTCCTGTCTCTCATGACGTTACTAGCTATGGGGCACATCTCCCACCCACACTAGCCACCACAGGGTATGCCACCTCACAGCGTCCTCCACACACGATGCTCAGGAGGGAGTGTCGTACCTCCACACCTGACGACACTAGAGCCTCAGTGCTCACAATAACAATAGGAGTATCATACCCCTCCATCAAGCCACAAGACACCTCAACACGCAGACCACAACCCTAGACTTGAGACGACAGTGAAGGAATCTCATACCTCCAGGACGCAATGCCCTGTAGCCTCAGGTATCTCGGCCCTCGACCTCAACTAGGTAGTCGCGTTGACCACCTGAGAATGTCGTCACATTCCCTAGTCCCAACGACACGGTCCCACATTGTTTCGACCCACACACAAGAAAACTAGGAAAACCGTTTTCCAAAATGGGCCAACCATCTCTTTGAAATCACTTTCAAAACCATTTTGATATCTTTGAAAACTCTACCAAAACCTCGGCAAAACAACGCATCAGGTGTTCCAAGGGACCACCACTGACGGCCCACAATCCCACTCAATGGGACAATACAAACCAATCCAGAAAACTCTCAGAAATCATATTTTATAAAAGTGTTTGGGCTCAGATTCGGCATGCCAAAATGGGATTCGGTATGACAAAAATCCCAAGTTTGGTAGACTGATTTGGATCGGTCGACAGAATCAGATCAACGATCAACACTCTAGCTAAAATCGGTATACTGAAAATGGTTCGGTCAATCAAAATCCACTGATTCAGTTGACCATCCAAAAATTGGAAGGCCAAATTTTGACCAAAGGACCAAATCTGACAGAAAAAACGACATACCAAACGATTCTGCAAAAAACAGAAAACGGCCCAAACCCTACTGTTTGAAATCACCCAACTGGGACCAACGATCGGACCCCCAAAATCAATACCAAAAATCTCACATAAAACATAAGATGTAGAGCCTTGAGTCTACTCCATAATCCAACAAACAAAACCAAAATCCATTCATCATGCTTCAAGATATAAAATCACAAAGGCAGGAGGGTCAAAACGACCAAAAACACAACTACTGCCATAAATCCACCATAAATTTTCATAAACTCACAATAATTTCTAGGAATGTAAATTTACGTAGATTCCATGCAATCCTATCAATTTCTACCAAATTCCATGCTCTCTATTATAGGGGTTAGAGATGCGTACTTGTAATGCACATTTCGGTGATCCTCCGACCAACTCCGATGACCACGACGCCCACGGGGCTCACACGGCCACAAGGGCACACCACCCGAGCTCCACACACAGCCACGAGCCACCGCACGCCTCCGTCGTCACTTGAGCACACCAAATAGAGGAGGAGTAACATAAGGGAGGAGGGATAGGGGAGGGAGAGTGAAAGAGAGTGAGAGGGAATCTGGAAGGAGGTGGAGGAGATGGGTGGAGGGAGAGAACGAGTGGAGGGAGAGGGAGGGAAGGAAGGCGGCGTGCTTGGGACGGGATGATGCATGGAGAAGGAGAGGTGGAGAGGTGCGGAAAAAGAGTCATCAGCCACGCATATAAATATGCGCCCTAAGGTGGTAGTTGCATGCATGCATACACAATGCAACCACCAACCTCCTGCATGAGCTAACAACCTCACCAAACTCTCCCACCAACCAGCCCACAACATGGGCCGCACATGGACCCTACACTCGGACCCCACAAGCACAGTGCCACAATGCACAGGCCAACCACGCATAGGGACATGCAATCAGTAGCCAGCCCAAGCCCAACAGCACAAAACCACACCAACGGCCTCGGAATTGTAATACCCGTCTAGGAATAAATTCATTAAAATGTAAATAATTACAAAATGAATTTCATGAGTGTTATAGGATCATTATCATAAAACTAAGGGTCTAGCGTGGCATCGCAATATTCTTCGCTATTTGAATCATCCACATCTTCGTATGTTATAAGTTCTGATAGGATTTCTTCTAGGAAGGTTGGGACTACAATCTGAGAGGTGTTGGTGTCTTCTGCCTCCCATTCGTGGTGACATCTCGTGGTTTTGCAATGTGCGACTACCGTCTCTGTGGGAACTACCGGTATGGTGGAATGCTCTTCCACCTCTACTATTTTTTTGGGTTTTTTTGGTTTTTCCAATTTTTTTGGGTTTTCTGTTTTTTCAATATTTTTTGGGTTTTCTATTTTTCCAATTTTTCTTTACTATGTACAAGGGGTGATACTAAGTGGTGGTTGTCCTGCTACTAACTGATATGAGTGATGCTGCTCGTGCTCTCCCTTGAGTCAAGCTTAGGATCTTTTTTTTTTTGACCCTCACCTTACCAGTACCACTTAGACCTACCTTCTGGTTGTATAGTGATTAACTTAATTGGTCTAGTGGGTGCTCTCTTTGGTGTTGTCAAGACCATGATGGAGGGTTCGCCTTGTTGCTGGCTGACTCTACTTCCACCACAACTACTTTGCCTTTCTTGTCTCGGTCCTACTCAACAGTGTCCTCTACTAGGGCAGCTAGCTACTCCTGGAACAAGACGTCAAGGTCATTGAACAAGCTATCTATCTGTGCCTCCACAATGTCTACTTCTTCATTATCTGAAGGCAGATCGACATAGTATGGACAAAACTACTATGGTCGCTGCCCTATTGTTGATTCTGGGACAGACCATGACATGGCGGCTGACTGATGAATTGACAAACTAGGTGAGACTGTCCTCAAAGATGAGGTTGATGGCGCCTCTATCGCTGACTCGACTGCAAGCACTACTGAATGTCGGGTTTCCTGCTCTGACTATGCTGACATGAGGTATTTGTGAGTCTCTCCAACTGAACATTGTGCCACATCTTCCACAGACTATTCCTCTTATGAGTAGTAGTCTTTGATGCATACCCATTCCTGTGACTGCTGGGGTGTGACCTGTCATGCCGATGTTGCTGCAGCTTGACTCTGGTTTGGATCTAATTGACCTACGCTAACAAAGTTAGTCAAACCTCAAGGGATGACAAGCTACGAGCGTTTCCATGAGCACGGTTCTGGGGGTGTCCTTCATAGTCAAGTCCTTCACACTCCCTCTGTTCCTCTACCGAGATGGGCTCGACGATTCCTTGGTTGTATCGCTTGAGTGGTGTTCCTTTCTGGTATCCCCATTTGCGACACAAGTGCTCAACCATCCATAACGGGTTGTTGCGAATGGTCAAATGGCTGACGTGCTCAAGAGTGGGGATAAAGTTGACCGGCTCGAACCTATTGACTCTAAACTTGACATTTGTGGGCTTGGGGTCAAAGTGGACAATCTGGGGATCAACAAAAGACCTGGTTTCGACCTTCTCCTTCTCGAGGTCTTCCACCATGACAACGACAATGTCATTGCCCCACTGGAATTTGACCATGCGATGGAGAGTCAAAGGGATCACTTGATGCTTGTGCAGCTAAGGGCACCCAAACAGAAGCTTGAAAGACAGCTGTAGATCCTCAATATAAAACTCCACATCGAATACTGTTGGCCCAATGGTGAGAGGATCAACCAAAATCCCCAAGGCGATGTGATGTGTGTTATTGAGAGTAGTCATCCCCTTAGTAGCTAGTGTGATGTCTTCAGCTTTGAATCCAATTTTGCATGCCGTATGCAGGAGGCAGACATTTAAACCTGCTCTGTTATCTACCAACATTAAAGGGATGCGAAAGCATTGATACTGTACTATGAGAAATATGGGTTGATTATAGTTAATCCCTACTAGAGGCAACTCTTCGTTGGAGAACGAAATAACCTCAGGGACCGCGATCATGCTGACCATACTTTCGAGGGTAGCCGGTTCTATTGTGATGGATACATGGGCTGCTTGGAAAACTCTTAGGAAGGCCTCTCGGTGTTCCACGGATGTATGGATGAGGTCCCAGATGGAAATGTTGGCCTTGATCTTTTTTAGCTGGGCGGTAATGTTGGTAGAGGGTTGGTCCTTCTTGGTGGTGTTGGCGGGGACTTCTTCTATGGTAGGCTGAGGTGGTTGGCTCATGGGTTGAGAGTGGAGATGTTCTGGGTGGCTTGGTTTGGTAGCTAGTGCCACAGGCTTGTACACTCTCCCTAACCATGTGACCTTAGCACACATTTCTGTGGCGTAGTCATAGGAACGGTGGGTTTCTCTGGTCAAGTTATTGACCAGAGGAGTATGAGCTACTAGCTCCAGTACGACTGGTGATGGGCTTGCTGGGACGGCAGTTGGCTAGGCTCTAAGTTGGGTAAACTGAGTGGGCTCTGGTCTGGCAAGTAGGCAAATGGGTGTGGGAGCCCTCGATTGTATGGTGGCAGACATAGTGGCACGCTCTGGCCTTGCAGTCAACTGTATCATATGGATTGTGTGTTCAGAGTCAGACAAAACTGACTGACGATGATGTACAAGAGGAGGCTCATAGATCAAGAAAATAAGTGAAGAAGGGTTTGTCATGAATGAGGCAGAATCCGAGGGGAAGATTGAATGCCTGAAGTTTCGGCACCGTGATTGGGCAAAGGTTGATTCACAATGCTAGGGTGTGAAGATTGTGCTTGTGCTGGTGCTGGTGTGGACGTTATGCCTGCCTCCTGTGTATTGATAATGATGACCTTATTGTCAATCAAATCCTGAATTGCATGCGGCAATGTGAAACAACTATCAGTCGAGTGCCCCGCGACTCGGTGAAAGTTACAGTATAGATTCGCTTTATACTACAATAGAAGAGGGTTCGATGGTGGATACAATCTCCAACAGCATCAAGAGTGGCTTGACCTTCGACAAGATGGCACTCAACGGCTCAACCAAAGGAGTGAAGTTGCACCTTGGAGGGAGAGGCCGTCTCTACCCTTGGTTCTACCCGTGCCCGATTGGAGGGGTTGGATATACCGGCTAGGCAGTGGTAGTGATTTGTGGTGTATGTTGTGTACTAGGTGCAGGCCTATACACTACTTGATTCGAGTTGGGCCACCTTGATGCATTGCCTGGTGTAACTGGAGATCTGATGTATGCGACGATAGCCTTGGATGGGTCGTTCTTTCAAAAGTGATGGGGATTAACGTCGTAGTGACTGCTGTTATTGTTATTGGGAGTGGTAGCCGTAGCTTGATTAGCGAACACTGTGAGAGTGGGGAAATTGCTGCTTCATAGGGAGCTTTCCAAGCACGTGCCTACCCGAATCAATGATGCAAAGCTAGTAACTGATTGGATGCTCAGCAAAGCCCTTGTGGCTGGCTGCGCTTCTCAGGTAATGATTTCGATAGACTCCTCGTCGAAAGGTCTATCCCTGACTTGAGTAGTGAGGATGCGCCAACGATCGACGTACTCCCCAAATGGCTTGTTGGGTCTTTGCTTGATGGCAATCAGGTCCTCATGCTTGGGGAACAGATCTAGATTGAAAGATTATTGTTCCATGAATGCCTTACTAAGGTTGTCCCAAGTCTTGATCGAGGCCATGTCAAGTGGAGTGAACCACTGAAGAGTGGGCCTGGTGAGACTCTTTTGGAATAAACGGATTAACAACCTCTCGTCATCTTGGACTGTGCGAGATCTCCGTAGTACGCTCTCAAATGTGAGATTGGACAACCTTTCCCATTGTACTTTTTGAAGTCCAAGATGTGAAAGTTCAGTGGGAGTATGGCCTCTAAGAAATAGCAGAGGTCTTGAAACTGATAAGGCTTGCGATCACCTCCTTGCACTAGATGTAGTGCATTCTCGAGATCGCCTATCCTAGCAAGTGTAGACACCTTGGATTTTACAGGAAGGTATGAACAAGTGAATAGGAGAAAAGGTGTGGTCTTGGAGCTGCCTCGATAGAATTCATAACTGCCATTGGTTTCTAGTTATTCCTCAGTGAGCGGTTAATGGGCTCAAAGGCTACATGGTTGACTTTTATTGGGCCAAGCAGAAGCTCCAACCGACTATATGTGGCGAAAGTGAGTGGCGAATATAGCTAGCGAAAGTGAGCGATGGATTTCACTAGTGAAATGCCCGGTTTCGGTACTGAAGGGCAGAAGAGTATCTATTGTTGCTTGATTTCTTGATTTTATACTAACGACGACCGGGCTTAATCCTGGCCTCGTTCCTTTCCTCTCCAAGGACCATTGTACCATTAATCCGATAGTGAATTCACCATTTCAAGCCCTATGAAGTCATCAACACCGTTCGCTAGAGATCGTTAAGAATTCATGGCCTCAATTCACCTCCAGTGCCTATTTAACCCCATGACACTACTTTGGAGAGTAGAATCGCCACCACTGCAACTAGCTCCTAAGCATCCCAACTCCAGATTTCTTTCGGTGATCCAGCTCCAGCACCACTGCCTCTGACAGCTAGCTTAGCCACTGTTGACGACACTAGAGCTTGGAAAGGCCCCTCGACGATGCCCAACATATCACAGGTAAGCCTCCTTCTCTTCTCTGTCATCATTTTGTCATAGTTTGAGCGCACGAGTGGCCAAGAGTCAACACTCTACGCTCTCTTCCTTCTCCTTCCTCTTTGATCTGGAGGTGCAGTTCAGGGAGGAGAATTAGAAGTTTCTCTGTAATAGGCCTACATGTCTCTCTCCCTCCTTGCCTCCCCTACGTTCTTGAGCTCCAGACGGTGCTCGACACCCTCAAAGGAGGACGATCAAAGCCAGTGTCGATGGAGGAAGTGGACAAAGGTGTTTGTCTGCCTTCTATGGGGAGGCCAGATATCTTGCTTCGCTCCTTCACCTCGGCTCCTATGGCACTCGATTCATTGCCTCTGCTCCTCCCAGATCCTTGGCAAGGATTGATGGCGTAGCTTGGTGAACGTCGGAGACCTTGCCAACGAGCTCGGAGAGGAGGACAGCGGGAGCTTCCGCCTAACAGTAGGATCGTCAATGAAGCCTCTTCGTCGCTTGAGCATGCTTCCTAGGCACCGAGACCGCTCACCTTGGCCACGCCAACATCCACTAAAGCTGTCTAGAGTTTCCTCTGATGAGGTCGACGGGGAGAGAAGCTCGTGGCACCACTCTTTAGTCTAGACGACCAAGAACCTACCACACGCCTTCTTCCAACACCTTCAGGCAACATTCAAGCAATGCGTGCCGATAGAGTCACGATTCGATCGGTGCTCAATTGTTGAATAGATGGTGGGTCATGCGGTTCTCGGTGGCAATGGTAGCTGGTGATAAGCTCAGGTGAGAATGGCTGGGGTTACAGGCGACGGTTCTAGCTAACAGAATTAGTTGGCAAAAATCGTTAGCGTAGGGCACAGAGATCCAAGTAGTTATAACTGATTCTTGGTTTCTTGATTTGGCTAATCTTTGGTTTTCTTGGTTTTCCTCGGGATTCCTTGAAAATTCCCATTCAATCCTAGGGCATATAGTCTTTTGGCATGATTTGCCAAAAACGCCCTTTCTTGTCAATTTTATCATTTCTCCCTTGTATTTCTAATTTTCATGATTTTTTCGTGCTATTTTGATTTGATTTGGATTTTCATCGCCCGAGGGCGTATATTAACAGACTTGACAATGCTGACATGGACCCAAATAAGGATTATTTTCTCTTATTTGATCTTCTCAGATTTTCCTAGTTTCCGTTGTTTTGCGTGACCCTTTCCAAACATTTTTGATTTTCACGATTTTCCTCATCGCCCATGGGTGTACAGTAAAGTGGCATTTTCAATACCCACATTGTCCCTTAGATTATTTTCTTTATCATTTCTCTTTTATTCATTGTTTCTTGGAGATTTGTCATGTTTTCGCATTCATCTTAGGCATGTGCATTAGAATTAGACATGCAAACACACATTAGATCATGAGCAAGCGGTTAACCTTGAAAAACCGAATTCTTTAGGCATATGAGGGTGCCTAACACCTTCCCTATGCGTAACAAGAATCGTTACCCATTCACTAGCCCGCAGTGATTCACGTGCTACATCCATTAGGCATGAAGCACACATATGTCTTTGCATTGATTTCTTTGGGTTTTTTCTTTGTGTTAGGTTTTCCTCATCTTTTCATTAAAAGACTAGGTGGCGACTCTTTTTCCTTATCCGTCTTTGGTGTTTCTGAGTCGAGTCTCCTTCCTCGGATTCACCATCTTTGTCGTGACCATATTGGGATTCTTCATGTGTTTCCATGCACCGAAGAGTCATGCAAGGTTCCAGTGGCAAGGTCACAGGAATTGGCGACTCCGCTGGGGATAACTAGATTCTGGCTTTCATGTTGGTTTTCTTGCTTGCTTGGCATTGTTCTATGTGCTTTGTGTTTGTTTGCTTGTCCTGCTTGTTTGTACATATTTGACTGTACATGTTTTTTGTGTTTTTACACAATTGCTATGCCACAGTACATGCACATGACTTGATTCATGCCTTTTGTTATGATGCTTGCTTCCTTTTTCACCTACCTGATAACACAACCCAAGCACATGCCATGCTCATGCCTTTTGCTTGTTGGTTGAGTTTTTGGATGCCATGATTGTGTGTTTTCTTCCCTTTTCTATTTGTCATGATTAGGAGAGTAGAGACATGATTGTTTCCCATCATGGTTAAAATAAAACACACAAATTCAGATAAACAAATAATATGGCATAACTAGAGACAAATGCTCACAATCCCCTTTGGTTTAATAAAATGCAAGTAAACGACACCTAGCATATGTGCATGAATGATCATTTTAGGAAGCATGCATCTTCTCCTCTCTTGTGTCCACCCATAGTCTGCAAAGGACAGTTCTGGTTCCCTGTTCTATGGCTTCTGCGTAGGACGTGTTGCCATTCTGTCCTCCCTTGTCTGGGGTCGTGTCGGTGTTAGTAGAGGGTACAGCTCTTTGCTACTGTAGGATTCAAGGCCACCAACGCACCACTCATTCACTGCCTGTGCTTTGACTAGGATTTAGAATGGGAACCTTACTTTTCTGACTAGAGTCAAAACCCAAACCCATGAGTGCATCCCGTGTGGTCAACCCCAGACAAGAAATGCATGGTGAGAGAGTGCATATTATGAGCATTCATGTGCATGTGTGCCATTCATGCCACCCTAACAAACAACTATTAGGAGCTCACAGGTTTCTTCTTTTGTTTTGTCTCTATCCTTTCCTCGCTCACAAACTAGTTTTTCTTCTTTTGATCACAGTGTTCCGTGTGCGAGTTCTAGGCTAAAGCCTAGGAGATCCTTTCAGTGACCTCAGTCATGAGGCATTGTTCTCGACCGTCTTTTCTCAAGCTACCCGTCACTTCTGACGATAGCTCCTTGTAGGTGTCATCCCCTGGTTTGCAATCGTAGCCCCATCCTTACTCACTTGTGATCCATTATGGCATAGCAAGTTTCTAAGACCTTTGTACCAACTACTTTGGAGAGGATCTCTATTTTCGCCCCTCCTTCCTCTCTAATCATGACATTTGTTACTTCATCTGTTCTCCATTCTAGCCACTTTCAGGCGCATGGAGTATCCTACCCTTCAATTTTGGGACACTGGCAGACCTTGATTGGTCTAGAGCCCGCGACTAATGCGGTTACTGTGACCACCACAAGAAAACCTAATCTGATAATGTGTGGTCCTTTGGTTAGTTCAGCCCCCCTTGACACATAGTAGGCTGTGGTTGCCTCCTCTGTAGGAATCCAACCAGCCTGATCTTTGAACTTCCCACCCCCTTTGACATCCCTTCCGCCTACTCTCTCGGCCCTCGGTACTACTACTGTGCAGTCTCAGTAGCTGCTAGCCCATGCACAGAAGTTGCAAAACATGGCCTTTTCTATGGATCCTACTTTGACTAACCCTATTTGTTCCATTCATGAAGTTCCGCATCAGCTAGCTCAGGCATTCCATGCTGCACCTGTCACACCACCACCGCAGCCTTCGCCACAGCTCCTTATTGCTACGATGATGGGTGCCACATCTTTGCCATTAGCATCATCACCACTATATGCACAACATGTTCCTCCATATACTGGTGGACAACCTTTTAGGCTGGTAGGAGCACAACAACATGCGAACCTGGCTATACCAGTGCAGCAATTGTTGTTCCCACACACAACGTCATGTCCAGCACAGCATACTGCCGCTCTTGTACCTCTACATCAAATTCAGGCTCCAGCATACATGCCACCACTTACCACACACTCACGGGTACGCTGGTCATCAAACCACGACACCAGGTGGCAAGATGATAAATTTGGAGGAGCACGTGGGTGCTATAAACATAGCATACGCGGGACCTGCCCCAGCTACACAATCAACATCAACAGCGACCCCAAATGCTCTACTCACTAGGTTGAGCGATTTGGAAAAAGCACTACGGTTAGTGTAGGGCAGGGATCGCTAGTCTTATACTTTCTGGGACATCTGTTACTTTCCAGAGGCTTTACTTTCTTCGAATTTTCATATCTCAAAATTTGAAAAATACAATGGTAAAGGCTGCCTAGTTTCACATTTGAGGGCGTATTGAGGTGATCTTGCTCAACTACAAGCTAACGAGAGGCTACATATTTGACTCTTCGAGAAGAGTCTCACAGGTCCAACTTTGAAGTGGTTCGCATCTCTGGATATGACCACTATTAAGACCTGGAGTGACCTTAGCCAGGCTCTTTTGGAACAATATTTTTTCAATCTCGACATGGTCCCAAAGCACGAGGACTTGGTCGCAACTAGGTAGAAGTCCAATGAGCAGTTCGAGGAGTACGTCGGGCGCTAGCAAGCCCTCACTTCACAAGTTCGCGATAGACCCTCTAATGAGGAGTCTATCGAAATGATAATCCGAGGAGTGCAGCCAACTATTGGGGCCTTGCTGAGCATACAACCCATTTCCACCTTTGCATCCTTGATCAATGCTGGCACCCGAGTCAAGAGCTCATTGCATAGCAGAAGTTTTCCTACATTAACGTCATTCCCCAAGCAGACCATGGCTTCGAACCACAACGGAGGAACCAACAATGGAGGCGGTGGCAGCAATGGACCTAACACCGGATATTTACGGAGGAAGGACGTCATCAAGAATGCTATAGCTTATGTAGGAGCTCCTGTTATGCTGGTTAGTGTGGTGAGCTTGCCAGCACCGAATCAAGTAGTTTATACCCCTACACCTAGGACATCATGCAAATCACAAATCACCACCACCGCTGAGCCAGTATACCATCCCACACCAACAAGCCAAGGGCACAACCCATGATCAAGGCGGCCTCAACGACCTGAAAGGGATTACACCCCTCTAGTTGAGCCATTGAGTGCTGTATTTCACAAGGTTGTGTCACTCCTTAAGTTTCCAGAAGTTCGCCCGCCACCGAATCCACTTCCGTGGTGGTTTAAAGTAGATTTATACTGCAGTTACCACAGAGTCATGGGGCACTCTATGGACAATTGTTTCATGTTCCGAAGTGCCATTCAGGACTTGATTGACCAGAAGGTCATCCTCATAACCACACAGATGACAGAGCCCGCACCAGCTGCATCTACACCACATCCTTCTACATCTGCACATAGCAATATAGTCAACTGGCCCCTGCCTAAGCACACACCCGAAACTTCGGGAGTTCATCTTGTTTCTTCTGTTGAATTTTCACCGTCATTGTTTGACTCGTCCCTTCTCATTCATGATATCTTAGAGCCTTTTCCCTATCAACTTTATCAATCCTTTGTTAAAGCTTCTAATTCTATAATTAACATGATCTAGCTAACTGCCAGAACGAGGCACGCAGCCACTAAACCTACCATGCAATCCACTTCATCATCAGTCAGTTTGCCAGCTAGGCCAAAAGCTAACCTAATTCATGAAACACCAATACCCACTTCATCAAATACACCAGCCCTGGTCCCAATGGAATTGAAGGCTTGTACACCTGTTGTCGTGAACCTGACACAAGATACTCACCGCATGCCTTGCAATTACACCACGGAAATGTGTGTTGAGATAACGTAGTCAGGATGGGTGTACAAGGCCTCAGTTCCGACTAGCAAGCCAAACCAGCCAACTGCCACATCTTCCCAGCCAGAGAGCCAAGTTCCTAATCCCATTCCTGAAGAGGTAGTTCCAAGAATCAATCCTACCACTACCAAGAAGGACCCACCTGTAGTAGACATCACAGCCCAATTAAAGAAAGTTAAAGTGGATATTTCCATTTGGGACCTAATCCATACATCAGTTGAACATAGGGAGGCCTTCCTCCAAGTTTTTCAAGCCACTCATGTTTCTCCAACTATACAACCATCAACCTTGGAAAACATGGTAGGAATTACCCTCAACAAGGGCCAATCACAATCAACCCTTGTCCAAAATTTTCGCATTACCCTTACTCTGGTGGATAATGGTGCTGGCTTAAATGTTTGCCCCTAGCGAACTACAAGTCAGATCAGATTCAAATCTGAGGATATTACCCCAATTGTAAAGGGAATGACGACATTCGACAACATGCATCATGATACTTTAGGATCTTGGTTTTTCCTCTGATTGTTGGTCCTGCCCGTTTCGAGGTAGAATTTTATATTGTCAACCTCTAACCGTCCATCAATCTCTAGCTTGGGCACCCTTGCCTCCACAAGCATCAGGTCATCCCCTCGACTCTTCATAGAATGATTAAATTCCATTGGAACAACGACATTGTTGTTGTAATGGTGGAAAATCTTGAAAAGGAGAAAGTCAAGGTGGTCGCTTCTTCGACTCCTCAAATAGTTCTTTTTGACCCCAAGCCTTCAGATGTGCTATTATGAGCTGACCACTTTGAGCTCGTCAATTTCATTGTGATTCTCTAGTGTGTCAGTCATTTGGCCACTTTCGACAATCGTTTTGTGATGGTCGAGAATCTTTGCCAAAGGTGGGGGTACAAGAAAGGAGTACCCCTCGGACAGAATGGCCACGGAATCGCCTAGCCAATCACCATAGAGAAAAGACAAGAGTTTGAAGGATTGAGATATAGATGGAAACCGCAGGATGGGTTCTTGAGGAATCATAAGTTCTGGAAACTCTTTATTCCACAGGATTTAACTAACTTTTGTCAGTGCGGGATTTCTAGATCCCAATCAGAATTTTATTGCTGCAGAGTCTAAAAGGAATGATCCTATCAGTGGATCGAAATGGATATGTGTTGAGGACTACTATTCTAAGGATACAGATATGGATTGCATGGCGAGTCCAATATTGTCCTTTCCACCAGGGGCAACAAGGCTTTCGTTGCCGTCTACAAAGTTGGTCACAATTTTAGTTTCAGTAGAGACAGTTCCCACCGCATTTTCATTAGTAAATCAGTTAGAATCGCAGTCAAATCAGTCGAAATCGTAGCCTGAGAAGCGAGAGATCACCAGTGTATATTATGTGAATTTTGCTTCCGATGAAGAGGAAGGTGAGGCAATGGTAGCACATGTTGACAGTATACTCAGTGATTTGGAAATTCTGTTCCAAAAGCAGCTAGCAACATTGGCGAATGACGTAGAGAGTGAACTTAGGCGTCGGAAAGGAAAAGCTGTAATTCCAGAATGCATTGCAGATCAGACAGTCTCATAGGGTCAGTTCCCCATCATGGCCCTAGAGGAAGATAAACCAGTGAATGCTAGATCAGAGGAGTTCATCTCTCCAATCAGTCGAGAGGCAGGTGTGACATCTGGGCCTGATTATCCATTTTTATTTGTAAACCATGTAATTAATTGTAATATTTCTTAAATGGTTTATTAATGGATAATCTGTTGTTTTCTTTGATTGTGTGAGCTTATGGTTGGTTGTCTGTGCGCCTGTTTGTGATCTGGGACTAATGTGGGGCTCAGTTTGAGGATGCACAGTCACCTCATTTGGCGTGCCTGTCTTTTCTTCATTCTTCTCTCCTTTTTCTCCTTTCCCCTTTTTCTCTCTCTCACGAGCCATGCCCTTCCACCTCTTTCCCCGTCTTCTTCTTCCACCCATGCCACCAGCGATGGAGGCCCGTGCCTCCCAGTCCCTTCTGACAGGATGGATGGCCGGCACCAAGCGGGTGGTGGCGGAGATAAAGAGAGGGAGGCAGGAGTGGGCAAAGGGGGAGCATGGAGAGAAAGGAAAGGAAGAGAAGAGAGGAAGCTGAGGCGCGAGCTGGTGAGCTGCTCGTGGGTTCCACCGGCTGGGGAGGATTGTCGGGGCACAAGGAGGTTCGTCGGAGTGTGGGGAGAGTCGCTGGGCAGTTGAGCCAGGTACGCGACTCCTTTCCCTTCCTCCGTTTAGTTTTTATTAAGGATGGGTTAATTGCATGAGAAATCGTAGAGAAATGCATGTTAAATTGTAGAAAAATCATGAAATGAATGGGAATGTGATGTATGGCAAGAGAATGTAGAGATCATGCAGTTAGGATTGATGCTTGTGGGAAAAATATGATTTGGGGTTAAAGGCTATAGTAGCCGTTCTTGAGCCCCTTCCCCTTGTGATTTTCATTTGTACTGTGTGGTTGATGGAATCTTGAATGGTTTGAGGGGTTTTGAAGTAGACTTGAGGGTCTACACCCCGTGATTCTATGGAAATTGTTGGTGAATGTTTGGGGGGTCCGATCGGGATTCCCACTAGGAGTGATTTTTCAATGCTCAGAAAGGGGTGTGCCCTGTCTGCGAAGAATTCGATATACCGAATTTATTTGGTATGCCGAAATCCTAGCAGATTAAGCCAGAAACCAGGGTTCGGTAGACCGAAATTTCACGGTCGACCGAAACAGGGGGTTTCGACATACCAAAAATGTTTGGTATACCGAAATAGGGAATTTCAGCATACCAAACTGGAGATTCGGTCTACCGTTTTGCCCTGAACCTGATATGCTTAAACATGGATTTTAATGAATGTTAAATGGCCTTAATGGTATGGTGGGTTTATATGAATGATATTTCCCTACGTAATGACATGGAGGCATGTGGAACCCCAAAGAAATGGATTTGGGTGTGGTTTTGGGTTTTAGACCCTATTAATGAATGAAAAAGATGGTTTTCTGTGGTTTTGGGCATGAGACCCAATTTATGACTTTAAGCATGGTTTTCATGGCTTGAGTTGGGACCCCAGTGGAGGGTCAAGTGTTGCAAGGAAATAGAATCCTGCAACGAGAAGAATGGAATGAAATGGAAAGTGGTTTTGAAATGGAACACAGATAATGTGGTTGCCGAGCTCATAGCGGTGTAGGCTGAGCATGGGTTTTCATACCTAGTTGTTCGGGTCACCGACGGTATAGGCTGAGCTTGTGTCGTTGTACCTAGTTGTTCAGGTCACCGAGCTCGTAGCGGTGTACGCTGAGCCTGGGCTTTTGAGCCTAGTTGTTCGGGTCACCGACGGTGTCGGCTGAGCCTGGGTCATTAGACCTAGTTGTTCGAATCACCGATTGGGGCGTCAGACAATGACGTATCCCTGTGCACTTATGAAAATGAAATTGAGGCTGGCTGGCCGGGGCGGTGACATCCCGCATGGGGAATTTCATCGCGACAGTGCAGGAAGGTAGGAAAAGGATGTCCTCGCTTTCTACTTGTGTGCTTGGTTACCCCTGATCAAGGTAACAACAGTAAAGAAAAGTGAAAATGAATAAAGAAAGAGAAATGTGATTTGGTCAGGATTGGACTGATGAAATGGTCCTAAAATCCTAAAAAGAACTGATAATGTTTTAACCAGTTGCCAGCCAGTGTTTATGATTTGGTTTTGAGCCCAATGGGGCATTATGTTTTAGGCTGAATCTGGTCAGAAATGTGAATTTGAAAGTGTGTTGTGGGAAGAAATCCCAAATATTGAAAAGGGGAATGTTTTGGAAAAATGAATTCCAAAGGTTTTTTTGAAAGAAATGTAAAGGAATGTTTTGAAAGAAAAATGGTTTTGGAATGAATTTCCAAATGTTTTGAGAAAAGAAAGGGAACATGGCTTTTGAAAAAGCATGGATTGGGATTGAATTCCCAAGTGATTGTGTAATAAAAGAAAGGATGATTTTCAAAAAGAGAAAACCAAGTTTTGAAAAAATGATAAGAATGAGATTTACGGTTTTTCCGAGGTTTTGTGGTTTGTATGTTTTGGGGTGTGTACTGGGTGACTTAGATGTCACTCATGCGTGCTATTTGGTTTTTAGGTGTAGACCGCGTGCAGCCAAGTTTCGGTGCAGGAGTTGGAGCTTCTAGCCGCACATTGTGATCCTAAAGGTGAGCCTTAGTTACAGTTATTTGATGTTTCTGTAATTAGTGCAATTATGCTTGATACTGTGTTTTGGTAGCGTGCTCGGGATCGGGGCGTTATAGTAGGTCTAGTTGGTATTACTATGTTTGGCCCCACTTGAGCAATGAGGTCCAAAAAAAAAAGATCATGAGTTAAGCTCTGGAGAGAATGCGAGCAGCAACACTCACATAAGTCAGTCAGAGGACAGCTGCCCACCTGTCACACACATTGTACATACCACCCAAGAAAACTAGAAAAATAAAAATAGTCATCTGCACAATAAGGCTTTGGAGGAGGTAGAACAGCTAGGTATACCTATAAGTTCAAAGGCATCAGAATCATAGATTGTCATAGGTTCTTATGAAAAGACCAGAGTAACAGTGATCATTCTAAAACGTCGTCAAGGGCAGAATGGTGAGCAAATTTGCACCTTTGAAGGCATGGATCCATCTTTCCAGCAAGAAATCCTTTCTGAACTCATTGCATATGAAGAAGAGGATGATGCGGAAATAGAGGAAGATGGCCATGACGCACCAGATCTTTAGCCTTATGATGGTGATCTAGAGGGCCCGAACTTGCATGTAGAAGAGGAAACTGAGCATGTAAACATTGGCACTGTTGAAAATGTTAAGGAAGTGTGAATTAGCACGAGGCTCACCGTGCAGGCCCGGGCAGAAGTTATTGAGCTTCTCCGAGAGTTTGCGGATGTTTTCGCCTAGAGCTATGATGACATGGTTGGGTTAGACGTTGATGTAGTTGTGCACACGTTGCCACTAAAGCACAACGTCAATCCATTCAAACAAAAGTTGTGTAGATGGCGACCATAGTGGCTATTGAAATTGAAGGAGGAAATAATGAAACAGCACAAGATCAATTTTCTGAAAGTCGTCCTCTACCCAGAGTGGTTAGCAAATGTGGTTCCAGTACCAAACAAAGATGGTCGGGTTCGAATGTATATTGATTACAGAGACCTAAACAAGGCAAGCCCAAAGGATGACTTTCCACTCCCGCACATCAACGTACTTGTGGATAATACTGCAGGACATAAAATGTTATCATTCATGGACGAATTCTCAGGTTACAATCAAATTAGAATGGCGGAGGAGGATGTGGAGAAAATGTCCTTCATCACCTTGTGGGGAGTATTTTGCTACAGGGTCATGCCATTCAGACTGAAGAATGCTAGAGCCACGTATCAAAGGGCAATGACAGCATTGTTCCATGACCAAATGCACCAGGATATTAAAATCTATGTGAATGATATGATAGCTAAGTCAAAAGAGCCCGAAGAACACATTGCTTGCTTGAGAAAATTGTTCAACCACATGCGGAAATACAAGCTGTGGCTTAACCCCAACAAATGTGTATTTGGGGCGACATCAGGCAAGCTACTAGGATATGTCATTAGTCAGAGAGAAATTGAGGTGAATCTGAACAAGTCTAAAGCTATCATTGAGATGCCTCCGCCTCCAACAGAAAAGGAAGTCCGAGGGTTGCTCGCGCGGTTGTAGTATATCAGCCGATTCATTGCCCAGCTGACATCGATTTGTGAGCCGATCTTCAAACTCTTGCAGATGAATGCACAGATCCACTGGAGTAATGAATGCCAAGAAGCATTTGACAAGATTAAGAAGCTCTTGGTAAGACCCCCAATCTTAGTTCCCCTGGCACCAGGGCATCAATTGTAAACAGAAAGACTATGGTGCGGCTGACGTCAAAATATGTGCTTGGAGGAGGTCACTTATGTAGAAGGTCATATAATAAGATGCTTCTACACTGTCTAGGTAAAAAAGAGGCCAATACAATAATGCTACAAGTGCATGCTGGGACATGCGGACCACACATGAATGGAGTGTTACTAGCCAAGAAGATAATGTTACAAGGCTATTTCCGGTCAACCATGGAGATAGATTATTGTCAGTTCATGTGAAGATGTCATAATTGTCAGATTCATGGTAACTTCATTCATGCACCTCCGCAGCAGCTCCACAACATGTCCTCATTCTGGCCTTTCTCAACATAGGGAATAATGTTATCGGAGCTATCCACCTGTTGGCTTTTAACAGACATCAATACATCCTAGTAGCCATTGATTACTTTACTAAATGGGTGGAGGCAGCTTTTTGCAAGACAATGATAGCCTCACTGACCGAAATATTTATCAGGAACAATATCATCACCCGATATAGGGTCCCACATTCAATCATTTTTGATAATGGGACAAATTTCATGGCCAAAAGCCTTGGGGATTTTCTGCAAGAGTTTCACATCAAACATCACAGGTTCTCTCCATATCGTTCTCAAATGAATGGGGCTATGGAATCCGCCAATAAGAATCTAACTAAGATTCTCAAAAAGATGGCGGAAACTCATAAGGACTGGCATGATAGGCTCCTGTATGCTTTATGGGCTTATAGAACAACTGTCCGGACTTCAACTGAAGCAACTTTATATTCTCTAGTTTATGGTATGGAAGTAGTCTTGCCTATAGAGGTAGAGATACCCTCACTCAGAGTCTTGAGGGAAGTAGAGTTGGACGAAGCAGAATGGATTGAGGACCGCTTTGTTCAGCTAAACTTGATAAATGAGCACAAATTGCAAGCTATGCATCATGCATAATGTTATCAGAAATGGATCGCCAAAGCCTACCAAAAGATGGTCTGACCTAGAAGCTTTTTACCAGGGGACATGGTCTTGCGAGCTATACATCTCCCTAATGGTCGTGGCAAATTCAGACACAACTGGCGAGGACCGTTTGTTGTCGAATAGGTCTTTTCTAAAGGAGGAGTAATCTTGGAGGACATGAATCATATCGAACAGTCCAAGTCAGTTAACTCATGTTACCTAAAGAAGTACTATCAGTGATCATAAACCTCATGTCCTCACTCTACGACATTGTCCTCTTACTCTATGCATGCATGCATGCATTCATTATATCAATGTGTATACACCTCGATTTTGAAGTCACTTGACAGCAAGGTCCTCTAGAAAGATGCATTGGTTACGACCACCAAAACCCCAATTTTCAAACCTAAAACCTAAATCCTCGCTCCACCAAAACCATCAAACCCATTCAGGCCCACAATAGTCCACTATGACCTAATCAAAGCAAAAAAACAATAATTAAGAATTAAAACCAAACAAAATTCATTTAAAACACTTAAAATCCAAATTAATCAAACAAAAAAACCAATTAAAGTCAAAATTAAATAAAATCCAATTAATCAAGTGAAAACCCTAATTAATCAAAAGAAAACCCTAATTAAAGTCAAAATCCATTTAAACCATTTAAAATCCAAATTAAAACCCTAACCAAGTAAAACTTAATAAAAACAATTAAAAAAATAAATCTAATTAAAAAGAAAACCCTAATCCAAACAAAAATCAGGTAAAATCAATGAAGTCAAAATCTAAGTCAAAACCCTAATAAAAACCAGTTAAACCAAAATTTAAACTAAATCCCTAATTAAGTCAAGCAAAAAACTAATTAAATCAAAATTAAAGCTCAAACACAAAACTTTAATCCAATTACATTTATAAAAACCCTAATTAATTAAACCTAAAACCCTAATTAAAATCCAAAACACCTAAATTAAACTCAAAACCCTAATAAAACACAAAAACCCTAATTAAACTAAAAATCCTAATTAAAATCCAAAGCACTTAATTAAATTCAAAATCCTAATTAAAATCTAGAACCCTAAAATAATTAAAATTCTAAAAACATTTAAGTAATTAAAACCCTAGAAAACCCTAATTTAAAACTAATTAATTAAACGCTAAGTTACAAAATCAAACATTTAATTCAAATTACAAAACCAAAATAAAAACCAAAACAAACCCTAAAACAAAAGCAAAAAACCAACAAAAAGACCAATGCCTACTACCAAGCCCAATCGTAGGCCCAATACCCCATTTAACCACTCAATCATAGACTTAGGGAAACTGTAAAAATAATACCGATGACCCCTTTATTTCCAGCGGGATCTCGAGCAATCACCCCAACATCTCCGACGTAGATCTCTTCACTCTCGGGATCTCCGATGATTCTCCCCTCCAGCTCATGCCAATCCAATGACGTCCATCCACTAGAAGAGGAACGACGGCTGGAGAA